>NW_021025785.1:312530-350570 GCF_004153795.1 Camellia sinensis | reverse complement strand
GTAATGAACTCAAAAGTGTATAGGTAGTGGCCCACTCAAGGGCAAGGTTGTAATTAAGGCCAACTCTGTATTTTATCAATATTTAATCTAATTTAATCATACCTAATCAGTTTTCGAATAAAAGCACTATAAAGTCACATTAATTACGACGATCATAAAACACCAATCGGTTTCTAATTCGGCCGCCGATAAGGCCTTCAATGAGCAGTTTAAACACAAGTCATGAACGAATCAAACATACAGTCAACAGATAAAATGCAATTCAAACAGATGTATTCATCCAATTCAGTTTCAATTTCGGTCAGTCAGTTCAGTACTTTTAATCTGTCCAATTATCAGTCATAATCAATTCAGTTTAACGGTAATCGATGGTTATCGGTAATCAATCCGTCATTAATCGGTAAACAGTATGAGGGTTGTTACAGCATCGGTATGGCACCATACAAGGCTTTGTATGGTAGGAGGTGTAGGTCACCTATTTGTTGGACAAAGGTCGGGGATAGAGCTTTGCTTGGGCCTGAATTTGTGCAAAACACTTCTGAGAAAATCAAGACTATCCGTCAAAGGCTCAAGACAGCTCAGGACCGACAAAAAAACTATGCGGATGTTCGAAGAAGACCTCTTGAGTATGAGGTCGGTGACCATGTGTTCATTCGGGTGTCCCCAATGAAAGGCCAAGTCAGGTTTGGAAAGAAGGGCAAGTTGTCGCCCCGTTACATTGGGCCGTTTCAGATTTTAGAAAGGCTTGGTCCAGTTGCCTATAGAGTTGCTTTGCCACC
This sequence comes from Camellia sinensis, assembly GCF_004153795.1. Taxonomy (NCBI): domain Eukaryota; kingdom Viridiplantae; phylum Streptophyta; class Magnoliopsida; order Ericales; family Theaceae; genus Camellia; species Camellia sinensis. Next base: position 349,791 of record NW_021025785.1, on the reverse strand, counting down.
GGGATTTGAACAAATCCATAATGTGTTTCATGTGTCGATATTGAGGGGTTACCTCCGAGACCCGCTTCATGTGATTGACTATCACCGAGTAGCTTTGGATGAAAATATGGAGTACGCTGAATGGCCGGAACGAGTTGTTGACCGACAAGTGAAGCAACTGAGAACAAGTGCATCCCAATGGTGAAATTTGAATGGAAAGAACACTATGGGCCGGATGCCACGTGGGAAAAAGAGCAGGAAATGCGACTACGCTATCCACATTTGTTTCCCGACGAAGGTAAACTAAGTTTGGAGGACCAAACTTCCTAAAGGGGGGAAGACTGTGATACCCCTGTTTCGTAATGTCCTAATTGGTCCTTAATATGAATGTGATTATGTGTTTTGACATGATTGTGTGCACCATTTTGTGAAAATATGTGATTTTGAATTTCTATCTGTTCACCGTAGGAATATCTGTTTGATTATCTGCTTTGGAAATTAAATTGAGGGCCTTATCGGCCACAGAACCCGAAATTGATTGCGCCATTGTGATTTGCATAATTTTTAGAGCCTACGGTGAAGTTTGATTGAAAAATTGATTCGGACCAGATTAAGTTGAGTAAATTGGTGAATTAGTGCCCAATTGCTTTATATTAAAGTAATGTGTGAGTGGGAGCTTGTAAGGGACTTTATACACTCAAACTCCCTCTTTAATTCTCATTTTTGGCTGATAAGAACTCTAAGAAAGGGGGAGAGAGGGTCGGCTATGGGAGATTAAGGGGAGAATTGTGCAATTTTGGTCTAAAGACTTGGAGAATTGAAGTCCAACTCTAAATTAGACCATAGATTGAGATGATTGAACTCTTAGGTAAGTGATTGATTATGAATTCATGAGTTTGAACTTGTAATTTTGTGAATTAAAGATTAATTGGTGATCAAGAACAAGAGTTGTGCTCTAATTGATGAATTTGAAGTTGAAATGCACATGCATGTATAGGATCACCATGATTTTGCATAAACAAACATGTATTAAGTTGAATGTGGAAATATGAGTGTTAAATCCTACATACAAGCATGTTTTTGTTGTGTTCCATGAGAATGAACACCATTTGCATTAATTGGAATAGAAATGAAGTCAAGATTAGCATGCATGTTTGAATAATTAAAGATAGGAGCTTTGAATGCATGAATACATATGATAGAATTGAACTTGAATTAAATTGAGCCATGCATGTACTTGATTCATGAAATTGAGCCCCATGATGATGTGTTTTTGTGTTTATACGATGTTAATACAAGAATATGTGAAATTGGAACCATAGTATGCAAGAAACATTGGTTGAATGTCGAAATGAAACTCAAGAACACAATCTGAGATTTCCAGAATTTTGATGTCCGCTCGAGCGGGGGTAACTGCCGCTCGAGCGGGAAATACGTGCTCCCAATACTTTTTGTAAACTTGGTGTCCGCTCAAGTGGGGGAGCTTTGTAGACAGGCCTTCCGCTCGAGCATCCTATTACACGCTCGAGCGTATTTTTCATGAAACCAGTACTTTTGCAGGCCTTAAGGGTCCGCTCGAGCAGGGAAGTCCACGCTCGAGCGGGGACCCTGTTTTCTGAAAATCTGAAAATGCATTCTGTGTTCTGTTTTTCCGTTCCCTTTCACTTTTAAACACTCTTAGGCATACATTGAGCATTGCAATTGAATTAAATAGATAAGAATAAAGCCCAAAGAGGAATATGTGAATTAAAGAACGGATTGAATTATTTGTGACCCATATGTGCTATGTGATGTGTAGGGTCAAGCTCCAAGGCAAATTCATAAGCCGATCACTGTGAGTAATATCTGAAATATGTTGTTAACCAATTGCTCACTTCTATGTAAGTTTTGTAAAGTTCATTAATTTTGAATGGTGGACGCAGTTTAACATGAGCCAGTTTGATATGAAAGGCCTATGAGCCAGTTTGATACGAAAGGCCTATAAGCCAGTTTGATACGAAAGGCCTATGAGCCAGTTTGATACGAAAGGCCTATTGTAGACACCCCATTTTTGACCGTCCTCAAGACTTGGACGTCACCGTTTGAACACTCGGTGATCATCCTTGTTTGTGTTCGTCTTGAGTTCCCGGAGGTCTCGGCTACGCGCCTTGCCTCAGGATCTCTCGACTCGACTGTTTTGTGTTTGGTTTTGCACCAAACACTTGTGTTTTTGCTTTGGAGGGCAGGGAATGGCTTGTTAGCTATCTCCACACTCCACCGGCCATGGCTTGAGGCCATCGGCTGTGTTTTGTTGCCATCGGCCAAATGTTTGGCCGACTGGCACTCTGCATGGTCGACCGGCCATCTATTTTGGTCAAATTGCATTTTTGGCTAGCCGACCACTGTTCATCTGCTTTTACAGATATTTTTATGCCAGCTGTGCTAGCTAGCATACACTTTGCTCCCCTCCATACACGTGTATGGGGGGATCTCCCTCTTGACTAGCTTACTTGAGAAGCTTTGCAAGAGTGAGCTCTATAAGAGGGAGCCTCTTCTCCCTCCATTAGGGTTAGAAAAAAAAGCTCTAGAGGTCTGGTTTCTAGGGTTAGAAGTGTGTGCCTATTCTATCTCTATACCTCCCTCCCTTGTGAGTTAAGTGTGTGTTTGTTCTTATTATTGCACACAAACACCTACCATTACACCTTTCCTTAGTTGCTGAGGCATTAGAGGGTTGATCTTGGACTTTTTGAGCTGGTTTTGATCCAAGAAGAGGTCTGGTCTTGTGATCTTGGGAGTATTCTTCAAGGGTGAGTGTTCTTGCCCTTTATTCCCCTTTTTTGCATAGCTTTTTTGACTATCTTGAAACTGTTTTTAGGCTTTGCATATAACATATAAAAGTTCTATTTTTACCTACTTAAAATAGTTGTTTAAGGTTGCTTTGAGCTTTGGGGTTGTTTGACCCCTCTTAGGCCTTGTTTGGCCCCCCATTTTGTGCTATTTTGGTGAGCTCCAGGATCACCTTGTTTGGGCCTCCTCACCACTGAAATCTTGAGGGATTTCAGTGGTGGGAATGGTGCTTTAAGGTCCTAAGAAGGAGAGGGCCATCCCCTCTTCTTGTTGCCTTCAATGTGTGTCATTATAGCGTCATGTGTGAGCATCATTTTTAAGTGCATGTTGGCAATGTCTTAAGTGTTATTTGGTAGTATTTTGCCATATATTACCTCTGTTTTTACTTGGTTTAGACACACCATGCTTGCCTTGCATACATGTCTTGTAATGTCATGAATTGCCTTAACATGTCTTGTGCTTTGAGCCATGTTTCTAGCATGCTCTTGGCTTAGCTTTGTGAAGCTTTTATGCTTGTTTTAGCATGCTAAAGGTCTATTTTTGGTCATTTGGGTTGTCCATGCTTTGCTTTGTATAGCTACCATGTAACCTCTCTTGTATGCCTTAAGCATTGACCCCTCTAGCATGCCATCCTTGCATCATTTCAGTGGTTTGGAACCACTTGTTATGTCATTTCAATCCTCATGATATGCTCGTATGCTTGCATTTGATGCCCCTTTCATGCTTTAAACGGTTAGTGTTTCTTGCTCCATGTTTGTGCCATTGTGTATACCTCTAGGATTAGATCATTTAGATGCTATCTAAGTGGTTTTGGGGGTTTACTTTTGCATGATTTAGGACTGTTTTAGTTCATTTTGGTCATTTGTTTCATATGTCATATGGCCATGGTTTAAGTCCTTGGGCTTGGTAGCATGCCTAGCTTGCATTGTAGATTGGTTTGGCACCTTCTCTAACATGATTTTCGAAGCTTATAATGCATGCCATTTGTCCATGTTTACATCCTCTTAAGTGTGCTTGAGAGTTGTTTCTATATGCCTAAGTGTTGGTCCTTGTGTGCACGCATGTTTGCATGTCATTTTGCCTTCATTCTTGAGCGTGTTGGCTATTGTTTTGGGCTTAGTACAGAGCTGCCCAAATTAGTTTAAGCCCATAGTTCGCATATTGCTGCATGCTCACCTTGTGTGTTGTTGCATACTTGTGTGTTGTCACGTGTTTAGATTGTTTAACATGTTTGCTCCATGTGTTGTGACATGATTGAATGAAGTCACATGCTTGAACATCCCCATTGTATTGGGCATACTTATTGGTTAGCATGATTGTCACATGCCTTGAATGCTTGTTCGCATTGTTCATGTTGCATACTAGCTCATATGTCTAGGTTGCATTGCATTGACATGCATGCTTAGCCTCTTGAATTGAGTATGATAGAGGTTGAGCTTCTTGCTTGTTTATGTGCATTTCATTTGAAATCAAAGTGCATAACTTGGTTTCTTGGGCCATCACGCCTCGAAATACGTGATTGGTGGTCCGAGAACCGAGAACCATGTCCCTTTGAGTCATAAACATGATAAGGGATGTGTTGGTGCACACATTTGCTTGGAATGCATTGTCATGCCTTGTTTTGCCCTCTGCTGTGTCAAAACAGGATTCTGCAGGAATATTTGGCCGGCCGACCATCCTTAGTGCCAACCAACCAACCAACAATTTTTGGCCGATAGCTTAACCAGTGGCCGGTGATCATTTCCTTTGGCCGGTGACCATTTCCCTTGGCCGGTGATATCCCACAGGGTTCATAGAGTGCACCTTGGGAATTTTACAATGATCAGAGAAAGAAAATAGTGCGGACAGAGGCAACTTGTGCATGGCAGTGGACTTCCGAGCGGAGCCGGGCACACATTGCATTGGGCCCTCTTCCCGAGGCTGTTTACTATTTTATTAGATTAGTTAATTTGCTTAACCGGTTTAATTGGTCTGTAATATTTAATTTAATTAGCTTGTAGGTTAGTTAAATCTGTATTATTCTTTCGGTCCCTCCGAGCGAGGGAAAATTTGTAATAAGTGTGGGTGCGTGTGTACATGTCTTCCAACCCCCACTTCTTTCTCCCTTTTACTTACCTGCTTTTGATTATTAGTATTAGGACATGTTTAATTTAGCATCCTTATGCTATCCATGCGTGCATCATTCATCAGTATTGCATCGGCGCATCATGCTAACAACATAGTATTCCAAATCTAACTTGAATACATGCTACTTGTTGCATCCCACATGTCATCCTAGGATTAGCTGAGCCTATTCTAGTGACATTCTGTATGCGTTGCATTAGCCACTTAACATGGACTTGGATCATGCATGATTGCTAACATGTTTTTTTTGTTTTGGCTCGGAGTACGATGTAAGTATTCATGCTTTAGCATCTTGCATGAGTGTGAATGTTAACATGACAGCATGCTTACCATGTGGCTAAATGCTTAATTAATAAACTGCATGACTGCCTGTGGGTGAAGGTTGGATTGTTTGAATTGGGATAATTCATCGAAATCCGTATTTTAGCCTACTCGCGAGTAGCAAAATTCAAACCATTTTCCAAACAAACGGAAATGCGATGCTTTGTTCCGACTTAGGCAATTTAGTCTATACTTGTCTTGCCGTGCGCATCACATAGTAATTCTAGGCTAATAACCGGTATAAGAACACGTAATGTTTTCAAAACAAGATATCATGTTTAGTAGAGGCCGATCTTCAGGTCGGGCGAGCGGGGGTGCTCATAGCTGACCTTCTCCAATCGTACCCAAGTTCCCGAGCTGAGGTAACTTTGGTGATGACGGACACGTGGACTTTGGCGAACGAGTCAGGGTTTCCTAAATTCTCCCAAAATAAATATTTAGGTGGCGACTCTATATCTGGCAAAGCAGTCCATGTTTGGCACTTCTTTTCTAAAAATCTGTTTTCTCAAAACGATTTGCCGGATTTGGACTCTTTGGTCCAGTCTAAGAACCGTGACCATTCGAGAGTCCGAACTGTGGTGCCATAAAGCCCAAGGGCGTGCCTATAGTTTCTGGCGACTCTGCTGGGGAGCTTAGAGAAGTTGACTCGAACTCGTGATATCTTGTTTTGACTACACTTATGTGTTTCTTTGCATTGCATGTGCATTGGTGCGCCTAGGACACCGTGTTGGCCATCTGCTATTCCTGAACGGTTTGCCGGAGGCTTGCCTTGTCAAGGCATGACCATAAGGCTGACCGGCTAGGTTTCTAATTTGATAGATCCTTTCTGAAGAGTAGAATAAAATTTGTATGCCCGTCCCTAAAGGCTGATTTCAAGGTTTTTTTTTTTTTTTTTAATGTAGGGGGCTTTGATTTACTTTTACTGAACAATTGAAGGTATTTTTTTAATGTGTCTATACATATGTGTGAATTCATCTGGGTTTGATTGATTTATGTTATGATGATTGAATTTATAAAAATTGTTCTATTTGAATGAAGATTGTGGTGCTTCAACTTCAGTATGCTTTCTGGGTATTTACTGAAATGAGTTGAATCTGTGACTGATTGTTTGTTTTTCAAAGTTTTTTTGCATATTATGTTGTTAATTGCTGATGAACTTTCTTAATTTTGTTGGGAGGGAAAAGCTTCCCATTGTACTCCAAATGTTTGGTAGCTTTCTTTGTAGCATCTTCATTCAATGGTTGTGAATTTTCAATGGTATTTTCCATTGTTTGTTCAATTATAATTCTGATAAAACTGGTTTGTCTATGATATAATGATAGAATGCTTGCAATATCTAGCTTAGACATTTTTTCGCTTCTTTTCTTTTTTTCATTACCAAGATGAGTTGAATGCCTATACATTTTACCTGTACCAACAGTATAAGAATAGTTGTATCAGGCCTTATTTTCATGAATGCACAAACAGAATGAGTCCCAAAGAGTGAACCACCATCTTCTTAAGCAAGATTGTGTTTGGCTTTTAGTTCTCAAATTCATTAAAGTCATCATAACTGTATCTTTCTAACTCAAGGAATGTTTTTTCATCTGTTTTTTAGTTCTTTCTTTCTTTCATCTGTTCATTTTGTTTTTTGGGGGATCAACTTTGCCTTTTTGTTATTGTTTTATTGGGTGTTTTTAGATTTTATATTGTGTTCTCTCCTCTGTTATTGGGTTTGGTCCCAAAATTGTTTACTGTAAGGGAACAGTAGGAATCTTTTTTGGCTCATCACTTCATGAATGCTCAAACAGAATGAGTTCTCAAAGGGTGAACCACCATTTTCAAATTATGAATGCTCAAATTTGTTGTTTTCTCACTCAAGAAATGTTCAAGGAAAGCTTCGAGTAAAATTCTTCAATATTTTGAAACAGACCACAGCTGAGCTGTGGCATATATTCTTGCTACTTGAAGACAACCTTGAATATTTTGGAAATATAAACTTGACACGCAGACCTGGCCATAGAGCAAGGAGGAATCGGATGGAAAATGAACATGTTCACTTGACAATGAAGAAATCTATGGCAGGTCCGCATTTGAATAGGAGAAATATGAGATTTGTTGTGCTACATCAAATGTAAATTATAGTATTTCTGGTGCATGTATGGTGGTGAAAATCCATTGGAAAAGGAGATTGTAAACTTAAAGACCAGGGAAAGCTTCGAGTAACTCAATTAGAGACCAATTAAAATTTGTTATTGAAAATTGAAACAGATAGTTCAGGGAAAGCTACTGAAGATTAAAGTTGGTTTTGTTGGTTGTTGTTTATGTTTTTTTTTTTTTTTTTTTTTGTTTTTGTTTTTTTTTTTGTTTTTTTTTTTGTTTTTGTTTTTTTTCTTTTTTTTTTTTTTGTGGCATAAATTTATGTTTGGACTTTCTAAATAATAAATATTTTGAAATAGACCACAGCTAAGCTATGGCATATATTCTTGCTATTTGAAGACAACCTTGAATAGATTTAATTTTTTGATTTGGATATTATACTAGAAATGTATCAATGTGCTCTATCTTTATTTATAGTGACCTGTTCTATGTTGGTAATGTTCTTAATTATCTTAACTGACCTGTTCTATTTTCTGAATTTGGAGTTAAAATCGCAGTTTCTTTCTCTCTGTTTTTTTTCTCTTTTTCTTTTTTTTGGTGTGGCTGTGTTGTCCTTTTGATTGCCTGAATTATTGGTTTGTTTTTGAAATTTGTCAAATGATGTTTTTATTGTGTGCAGAGGGTTTGAAGAGAACAGTGACAAGAATCAACACTGATTGCCAAAATCACAAGGTTGTTTCTCTTTTTGATTATTTGTTTTTTGGGTTTTAATTTTTATCTATGAAGCACGGACACGGACACGCGACACGACACGGACACGACACGGACATGCCGACACGCAAATTTTCAAAAAATGGGAGACACGACACGCTGGGGATACGTTCAATATATATAATTAATTTTATTTATTATATGTCACAAAATTAGTAAAAAATAATTAAAAAAATATTGAAATAACATAAAATTGCATTCCATCAATACATCTCCTTTTCTTTGATTCATAAGCATAACTACTACCAATTGATACACTAGAAGGGGGTAGTGGTACATTTTTGGGATGAGCATTTTTAATTCTCAGTTCAACAGCATCATTCTCATTTTGCAATTGTGAAAGTTTTTGACTTGTAATTTTCTTACAAGCACCAATTCCCTTTCCTGAGAGTTTTAATAGGCGTGCCCTTGCTCTTGTATATGAACCTTTGAAAGTATTATTACAAAAATTACGTTGTAATTGGCAATTTCGTCCTCCTTCCCCAGGTTTTGCTAATTTAGTTATATACTTCCACAATGGTTTGTTCTCATCAAAATCATCATCAGGTATATCATTAGAACTACCACCCGTAGTAGCCATTGTTTCAGAATTACAAATTTGTTCCTATAATAAAATTAATAAACACACATTATTATTAAAATTAACAAAACTAATAAAATATATATATATATATATTAGCAAAACTAATAAAATATATATATATATATTAACAAAACTAATAAAATATATATATATATATTACATATTAACAAAACTAATTAATAAATATATATATATATATATATATTCTGAAATAATATAGGGAAAAAAATATAAAAAGAAAATAGAAAAAAAAAAAGAGAGAGACCGAAGTCGAAGATGGACGAAGACCAGACAGAGAGAGAGAGAGGAGACCTCGACAGACACAGAGAGAGAGAGACATCGACTGGCGAAGACCAGAAGAAGGAGGAAGAAGACCGAAGCTGAGGAAGGAAGAAGATGTACCTTACGAGCGAGGAGCGACGGCCGAGGAGCGACGACGAGCGACGAGCAGCGACGAGCGACGGACGAGCCCAGGTTCAGGTTCTCTTTCTCTTTCTCCTCTGTTTCTTCGCCTTCTCTCTTTCTCTTTTTGTTCTGTACTTAGCTCTTACATCGATTAGGGCTTTTGATCGATTTAGGGCAAACGGAATTTTTTTTGCTTTTTTACAGATTGACCCCAAAAATATTTTGTAAATTCTGAAATTGACCCAAAAAATGTTTTGTAAATTCTGAAATTGGCCCCGTGCGTGTCCGAAAGTGTCCATAACGTGTCCTGGACGTGTCCGGCTTCAGAAAAAATAAAAAAAAAATTGGACACTCTCTAGTGCGTGTCCGACACGTGTCCACCGCGTGTCCGTGTCCGACACGTGTCCGACACTGGTACGGAGCCCTCGGAGAGGTGTCCGTGCTTCATAGATTTTTATTGATTGATTAATAACATATTTTGTATAAGCTAATCTTTTTTATTAATAGTTAGTATAGAGTATGTGTGTATTCAAATTGTGAGATGGGTTTTTATATTTGGTTAAACATTCTGGAGAGTAAATGAGTAAAAAAAAAAAAGAAGAGTAATTGAGTAATTGAGGGAATTACTGACTTCTTTCAAGTAATTCGCTGACTTCTTTCAGGTAGTTTGCTGACTTCTTTCAATTTTCTTTGTTCAATTTCATGATTTTTGTCTCTTTTTTTTTTCTTCATGATGTTTGAAGTGTTCGTGCCGGAATTGGGTTGTTTTACTATGAAGTTTTGTGCATAGTTCAAGTGCCAATTAATTGAGGGTTATTCCCAATTAATTTGTTTCTTTGCTGTTGTTTAAATTTTGAATTCCTAAAGTACGTAGTAATTTGTTTTCTCTTTTAAAAGGGCATATATGAGAAGAAGTGAGGGAATTCAAGAACACAGTTTATAAGCAAAGCCATGTAAACACAGTCCATAACTTCTCTGGAATGCTCCTTAGTCTTTTTTTGCTTTATAGTTTTATAGTTTCTTTCATTATTAAACTGATAGTGTAAATTTGTTGGTAATGTTCTTAATTATCTTAAATGACCTATTCTATTTTTTGAATTTGGAGTTAAAATTGCAGTTTCTTCCTCGTCATTTTTTTTTTGTGTGGCTGTGTCTGTTTTTGTGTTTCCCTTGCTGCAATTCAAACCCCAAAACAGAGGTACTTCAGTTCTTCAGTTCTTTGTGGGTCACCGTCTCACCAGCTAGTTCCCTTTTGTTTATTTTTTGCTTCCAAATTTGGTCCTATCTGTTAGATTTTTCTGGGTTTTGTTTTTACACCTTGAATTTCTGGTCAGTTGGTGATTATTGGGTTGCATTAGGATGGGTTAATAGGGCCGGCTGAGATCTGGAAAATTGTGATTTTGATTTTAAGTGGTTATAATGAATTGTTTATTATGATTTTAGTTTGTATGGTGAACATATTTTTTGGTCAATTGATGATTATTGGGTTGAATCAGGGTGGGTTGAAATTAAAAATCTAGATGTTTGATATTTTGATTTGCAATATTGATGAACATTATAAATCTTATATGTTTGTTTCTTAATTTACATTAAGACTGGGGTGAGTTATTTTATTTGACTTTTGTAGAGCGTGTAATACAAGCAAAATTGTTACAAGTTCTTTAAGAAAAATATATTAATATATTTTTTCCAGTATCATTATTTATACCGTGCTTAACATTATTTAAATTAATTTATACTGTGCCTTTAGAAACAGGCATACACTAGTGTGTGTGTATATATAGAGAGAGAGAGAGAGATTGAATTTCATGCGAGAGAGAGAGAGAGGGATTTGAGAAGTGCAAAGCCACCTCGTTCAAATTTCAATTAGGGATTGCCAAACGCAGCCCTAACCGACTTTCTCTCTCTCTCTCTTAAGTACGGTCATGCAAAATATCGCATAATCCATTAAAACTGTACCGATTCGCATCAATTCACACTGTTCTAACCGTTAACTGTGGTTTAAACTTTAAAATTTATAATCCGCCAACTGAAACGTTATGTTCCATTATAGTTAATACATATATGTTTTTTTACCTGTAATGAAATATCAATGCAAAAACAAGTGTGAAAGAGATTTAAGACGTGAAATTTATTATAAATTAGCAGTTATATATATGAAATATATTATGTAAAATTATTTTGTGTTATATATTTAAAAAATAGGAAAAATTATGCAAATAATCTCTGTAGTTTACACAATGTGTTAATTTGGTTTATGTAGTTTCAATTTGCTTGATTTTGTCCCTTAATTTAACGGATTGTATCATTTTAATCCAATAAATAACAGTTGTTAAGTTAATTTAACAGAAAGTCAAACAATATGTCAATTTGGTTCTTGTATTTTTCACAATGTGTCAATTTATTCCCTGTTAAAATTGAGAAAATTGAAACTACAGGGATTAAATTAACACATCATGTAAAATACAAGAACCAAATTGATACAATGTTTGACATTTTGTTAAATTAACTTAACAACTGTTATTTATTAGATTAAAATGACACAATTCGTTAAATTAAGAGACAAAATCGAGCACATTGAAACTACAGGGACCAAATTAATACATCGTGTAAATTACATGGACTATTTGCATAATTTACCCTAAAAAATATTATACAAATTAGTAATATATATTATGTAAATATATGATAATTAGTTAGAATATTTTTCAGTCCGTCAATCTGTTAAAAATCGCCCAAATCGCAATTTATTAATTTGCTAATCCATCAACTCGCCATTCAATTTATAATTTTATTATCAAACCGTCCGAATTTCGCGCGCAACTTAACTAACATAATGTCTCTTAATATTGGTTTCTCGCAAACAGCAATGGTAGAGGGCCACAAAATTAGTGGCTCAAAACTGTCAAAACGACGTCGTTTTGGGTGCAAAACGACGCAAAACGACTTCGTTTTGACAATTTTGAGCAATTTGAGCCACTGATTTTGTGATCCTCAAACATTTTTCTTCCCGCAAAATTTATTCCCTAAAGTGTATTAAGCGAGACATGTATGTCGTTGTTTTTTGAGCAAATGTCAATTTACTGTATCACACAATTTGACCACTCTCTTTTTTATTATATTAATTTTATTATTGAAAATTTTAATTTAGATTAATGTGATTTTATCCTGTATAAGCAAATGAAATTCTTTCATTTTATTTTAAAATTACTCTTCAATAATTAATTTGACTCCTGAATGAAATATTATTTGTGAGATAAAATGAATATCCCGTTAGATATAACAAGTGACAATAGGGATAACATTAATTCAAATCAAAATGATTTTAAGTGTAAATTTATGAAAAATTTGGTGAAAAGTTCAACTCCTAAATTGTTTTGTGACGGATGTTCAAATTTTGATACTTGTTAGTTACAATGACATGATCATGATAATTCTAGTTTGGCAAGTCAAAACATGCAGCAACAAAGGCAATTCTTGATATATTTACCATTTTTACATGTATTTTGTGTTAGAAAAATTTAAAATACTAAAATTTTAATACTAGAATCTTATAATAAGTAATATTTTAATATTTGTCAAAAACATCAACTGCTGTTAATACAAAATTCATCCTAAAATATTTTTTTTAAATATAAAGAAATAAAAATTACAAAATTATGGAATAATTTATAAATGGAAGGAGAGAGGAGGAGAGAATAAGGGGAAGGTAAAGAGGTAGATGCTATGGTGGGTTGCTGATGGTGGTAATGGTAAAAGGGAAATGGTTGGAGTCAGGATCCTCTCATTGGGGCTCCTTGCGAGAGACAACCAAGATTTGTTTATTTTAAATTCAAATTTAGATTATCTTACATGTAAGATATAAATTAAATATATACTTTTTAAAATGAATAGATCTTAATCACCCATCTTTCATGCGAGTGACGTGGCCCAATTTGAGCCATCTCCCCCTGAGGCTCCTAATTCAAGTGGTTGGGGGCTAGGGTTAGCAAAGGGATCGGCAATGACTCGAGTTGTTGGATGAAGGATAGTTGTCAATCGGAGAAATTGTGGAGGGAAGAGGAATAGAGAGATAGGGAGAATTAGAACAAAATATGAGAAAGTCAAATGTGCAAATTGTGCCATGATTTTAAAACATATATATTTTTTAAGTTTTCATGTACTATGCAATATTTTTTATGTCCACTTAGGAGTGTTTTGAAAAATTGGTAAAAAATAAATTTTTTGACTTTTTCGGTGACTTTTTTGGAAGAACTTCGTAAAAAGACAAAAAAATTGACTTTTTACCAAGTTCCCAAATTATTTTGCAATGATTCCTTCAACTTTTTTTCTACTTTTTCTTCTTCTTCTTCTTTTTTTTTTTTTTCCTAAATTTCTCATAAAAAATTATATTTTGTGTTTCTTATTAATAAAAGTCTTATTAAATTGAATGATAGCAAGTATAATATTGTCATGCACCAACTACATAAATATATAATAAATAAATGTCATTAACATAAGATTAGTTATTTTAGTGAAGCAATCGAAGATGGCAATGTTGTTCAAAAAAAATTGAAGATGACAAATTGAAGATGACAAAGTAGGCTTCATATTTTTTTTGTTCAACAACCTATCCAACAACTTATTAATAGAAGTTTTATTAAATTGAATGATAGCAAGTATAATATTGTCATGCATCAACTACATAAATATATAATAAATAAATGTCATTAACATAAGATTAGTTATTTTAGTGAAGCAATCGAAGATGACAATGTTGTTCAAAAAAAATTGAAGATGACAAATTGAAGATGACAAAGTAGGCTTCCCATTGTTTTGTTCAACAACCTATCTATAAAAAAAAATCACCCGTAGCCGCATGCAAATTGTATTAGTCAAATAGGGTAAATTGAAAAAATTATTGGTTGGTTTAGAGGCATCATGTGGTTATATCCTGATCAATCACAAATCACCATGTCCCCTCATATTGCTTAATCATCTAACACAAAATCGTGAACTCCACTACTTCCACAAATCACAATACATGTGAAGTACCATATGACGCTGTCTCTGGACCAACCAATAACTTCTATGAGGGGTTCAATGCCCTTGGCACCACTCTCATAATCTTTAGTCATGCTCTATTGTGGTGTTACTTATAACTTGATTATATACATTGTAGTATTAGTTATAACTTAATGTGATTAATTATGACATTAATTTAGTTATAATAAAAAATATCTTTGGTTATATCTTATATAGTACTAATGTATGCATGTGCCTAAAGGCATGTTGCAAATAATTAATATAAAATTATTGGGTTAAAATGTAATTTATCCATTTGTTGCTAAAAATTTGAAGTCAAAATATGAGTAGAGGTCTTTTTAGTTTTGAAAAGATTTTTTTTTTTTAAAAAGAACTTGAAAATATGTTTAGTTATATATTTTGAAAATAAACATTTTCTAATCAACTATTTAAAGTACGGCAAGTAACTCAAATCATAAACATTTGTTTTTATTAACAAACTTTATGACTCTAAAGTATAAACTTCATATCAACACAAATTAAAAATAAAAGCATCATGGCTAAGTAAGTCAATAAAAAATTATAAACACAAAACAAAACATACAAACCAAAGGTATTGTACGTTTTTTAACGCTCTATAATCCAAAAAAAAATTACACCAAATAATGCACATTAGCCAGTACTCTGCAATTTCAAAAAAATTAAATTAAAATTAAATACCAAACAATGCACACCAGTTAGTGCTCTGTGATATACGAAAATTAAAATTGAAATGAACACCAACCAATGCTTTGCAATCTAAAAAAAATTATTTTAAACATCAAGCAATGTACACCTGCTAGTGCTACTGCTACAAATCACATTGTAATATTTTTTGAAAATTATAAACCTAAAACTATGTGAGAAAAATATAGAAAAAAATAATAATTAACTTGCCTACAATGTGACATGAGATTTTAATAAATATACTCTCAACACAATCTAACAAAGGTTGTCTATTATGTCAAAAGTTAGGTGTGTGTACACAATCTTTTCTCTCCTAAACACACATTAATATGTATTATTTGGGCATTATTTTTTTACTCCCAACACAATTTGACATCAACCAAAAACCTTATGCAAACTTTTAGACATAAATAATTAAGTTAAGAAACAACTAATATATCTAAGCAATTCAATATAAAGCTAGACATTAGGCCATTGAACAATCAACAATAATTTTTTATTAATACTAAATTACTTGTACATTTTTTGAGCAATACTAAATTATATCAGTTTATACGTTTTTGGGTTAGAGAAAAAACATAGAGAGCTGTAGAGTGATTTGCAATCCTTATATAGTGAATTTTGATCATTTCTCTGCCGTGAATATAGGCATCTCACCAAACTACGTATATCTTGTGTTTGTGTGTATAATTGTTCTTCTCCTTGTTTTTCATTGTGTGTTTGAAACAAGATCATTGCATAACAAAAACCAACATAGTGAACTCAATTCCATATAATTTGGGATTTCTTTCTTGATCACGTTAAATTTAAGGGACAACTTCAAAATAATAAAAATAAATAAGCTATAATTTGGGCTTTCTTTCGTGATCATTTTAAATTTAAGGGACAACTTCAAAATAAGGTAGACTTAAAATGGTGTTCTCCCTTTAGAGCATTTGAACCCATGCAAAAAAATAAATATATAAAAAGAAATAAAAATCCAAAACAAATAAAATACCTTCCGTTTTGGGCAGAAGTTGGAATGAATTTGAACAATAATAAAAAAAAAATATTATGGGCTCTACTAAAAAAAAAAAAATAGAGACCTAATCAAAATTATTATTAAAGGACAATAATTTAAGACTCAATCAAAAAATCAGAAATACAATCAATCAATACCGAAATGTAAACGGCCCAATTGATACCCAATCCCTACCCCAAAGTACGATAATTGTAAGGAAAAATTAAAAATTCATACTTGCAAATTTATTCAAATTTTAACTCAACACCAACCATTGATAAAGTAACCACAAATCTGTAAAATAGATCCTTCCAATGACTTGATATATACAAATTTTAGATGGAATCACTACCATGGGAAAAGAAGTATAAATATTGTAAAGCCTCCTATCAATTAAACAATCAACCAACAAAAACAAAAACACAAATCTATACATATATACATGAACCTTGAGATGAGTATAAAATACCTATCAATCAAACAATCAATCAACAAAAACAAAAACACAGATCTATACATACACACATACATACATACATACATACATGAACCTTGGGCAATCGAAGAAATCTGAGGCTTTGGGAGAAATCAGAATTTGGTTACAGAGCTTTGCATTTTTAGAACACGAAGTTTTTTTCGCTACTAAGAAGCTAATTGAGAGCTCAATTTCTTCCCCAATAGTTGATGAACATCACCGATTGTGATGACTCTGCTCCAACCAATCTAAAAAGCTAGCGTTTCCGATTCTCCAATCTAGTTGCTCATCACGTCTCCGTCGAAAACGTAGATTGAGCATAGTTGTTGGGTATTTTTGAAAATCTTGAGAGAGAAGAGGAAAAAGGGCAAAAAAAAAAAAGGAAGAAGAAAGTCTAAGTACAGGAGAAATAAGAGAGTAATGTGTGGGAATCAAATTCTTGGCAAATGATCTCAGCCATTCCATCAACAGTTAAAGTGATCTCAACCCTTGCACAAAAATATAAGAGATAAACATTTTGAAATTTGTGTGACACGTAGGACATTTTTTAAAAACAGTTCTACCATATGGGGTGCTGGGGAAGTGTCTTGTTTTAATCTGTTAAGCTATAATCTATAATCTATTTTAACAGCTACACCAAAGTTTATAGGCCAATGATCGAATATCGTATATCCAATGATCGAATCCAAACCCTCCAAAGCATCCCTATAAGCTTTGAAGTTTCTAGTGATTTGGGGCTTACTGTAGAGCTAAAAAGGACTCTTTTCCACATTGTTCATCACATCCTCAACCTTAAGACCCTCACAGCACAAATACCCATCTTCGGATTTGGTGAAACAATGCTTAAACAAAGAGTTTTCGAAAAGGATTGCCCTTAGCTTTAAGGTGGTCCTTGAGGAGGGTTTGAAGGTTGTTAGGAAGAAGGAGTTTTGGCTTGCATTTGAATGATGTTTTAGGGATTTTGGAATAGGTAGGTACTGCAGGAGGATTTGAGAAGCAAACATCAATGGGGCAGACGAACGAACTTGATTGAGAGAATATCGGCAGTTATCAAAGTGAGACTTTTAAACCTAGGGTTTATGAGTGATTTGGTGGAGTGGAGGGTTGACTTCACTCCGTACCTGTTGTTTAGGGTAGGAATGGCAACGGGTGGAGGCGCGGCCGAACCAAAAAAATAATAATAACAAATGAAAAAAATATATGTTAACAACAACAGCATTTTCATTTTCAGATCTGAGCCTTGAACACAGACAACAACAACATTTTCATTTTCAGATCTGAGCCTTGAACACAGACAACAACAACATTTTCATTTTCATCAACAACAACATGTATTAATATGATGACACAGAAAGAAACAAACGATCATATATATATGATTAACAACAACATATATATATATATATATATAAAGGAAAAAAAAGAAAAAAAAAAACAAGATGAAATCTAACACAACAAACGATTGTAATATGATTATAGAAAGTGAAATATCTAACACACACAGACACATACACACACACACACAAAGAGAATCAGAGGTCGAAGAGGATGAAAAAAGGACGACGTCCCTGATCTTTGACTGCCGTAACCATCTCACCGGCGACCCTGTCAACTTCGACTCACTCCCAACGGCGACCTTGATGGCCACTCTATCGCCAGAAACAAGGGCCTCAAGGAGAAGATCTTTCAATTCCTTTCAAAGTTTCCTACAACTGGGTTGCCAATGTATACTATTATATTAAGTGAATCTTA
The DNA here is from genome assembly GCF_004153795.1 of Camellia sinensis. Taxonomy (NCBI): domain Eukaryota; kingdom Viridiplantae; phylum Streptophyta; class Magnoliopsida; order Ericales; family Theaceae; genus Camellia; species Camellia sinensis. Next base: position 331,746 of record NW_021025785.1, on the reverse strand, counting down.
GATTTAGTCTCTTGAAACTCTTGTCACATGGAATTTAGGTGATTTACCAAAAAAAAAAAAAAAAAACCGCGTTTGCTCATTTTCCTAGCAGCTACTTAATACTCAACTTCAAGAAGAATTAAAGAAAAAAAAAAGAAGTACCCATTTCTTCACCACGTTCCTACAGTTTCTCTGTCACCCAAACACCAATCAACTTGCCATCTCTCAATCTCTTCGTTAGTTTGACAACTGTTTTAAAAAAACTTTTTGGTTTCTTCTTCTGTACTTTTTAGTTTCTTCTCTCTTTTTATAATTTTCTCTTTCAAATAAATTACAAAACAAAATTGTTATCTATACTATTATAGCATAGGAAATACAAACAAGATTATTATTCCTCTTTAAAGGTAAATGATGTAAAACTCATTAATTTTTATATTCTCAGTTATTGAAATTTTGTTTAGTTATTTTTTTTTCCATATAAATTCTGTAGGTGTTTAAGAGTCTTTAATTTATAATTATAGTTTAATTTTGTTCTTTATTAGTATAAATTTATTTTTTCCAAATTGCTTTGATCTCAGGTAACTAATCTAAAACTCATTAATTTTTATATTCTCAGTGATGAAATTTTGCTTTGTTATTTTTTTTTTCCATATAAATTTTTTAAGTATTTAAGAGTCTTTAATTTATAATTGTAGTTTAATTTTATTCATTATTAGTATAAATTTATTTTTTTCCAAATTGGTTTGATCTCAGGTAAATAATTTAAAACTCATTAATTTTTATATTCTCAGTGATTAAAATTTTGTTTAGTTATTTATTTTTCCCATATAAATTCTATAAGTGTTTAAGAATCTTCAATTTATAATTGTAGTTTAATTTTGTTCATTAATAATATAAATTTATTTTTGCAGATTACTTTTCAACTTTATACTATTTGTAGGAGAGGGTTCAATAAAGGAGTTAGAAAATTCGAAGATCTTCGAAGATCCTGGAAGAACAACTTCGAATTCTCTAGAAGAAATGTGAGAGGCTTAGATTCTTCAATGGTCTCAACTCAAGATTTTTTAAAGTATGAACTTTGTAATTGTTTAGTTAAAAAAGTGGTATTTATTTATGTTTATTAATAAGCAATTTAAAACTAATACTTTCTGAATGAAAAATTCACATTTCCATTTTGTTGATCATGTTGATTAAAAAAATAACAAATAAAAAAAATATAAATGTATACATTATAATGTGAATTTTAAGATCATATTTTTATGAATTTTTTTCATTTTTTCCACCATATAAAAGTTCAATATAATAATAATAATAATAATAATAATAATAATAATAATAATAATAATAATAATAATAATAATAATAAATTGTATATATTATGATGTGGATTTTTTTCATTTTTCCCACCATGTGAGAATTTTGTAAGTCTTGAATTTTTTTTGGGGGGGGGATGACCTGTTGTCGGGTTATTATATTTTTTTGCAGGTTGCTTTACAATTTTGTGCTATTTAGAACTAATAACTTTTCAAGGGGTTGTTTAACACAATCAATTTTCTTCTCCTGTAAGTGTTCTATTTTGTTTATTTGTTTAATTATTTTTTTTTAAAGTATAAATTTTGTAATTGTTTAGTAAAAAAATTGTATTCACTTATTATTTATTTTTTTATGTTCATTAATTAGCTGTTTAGAACTAATAAAAAATGACATTTCCATTTTGTTGATCATGTTGATTAAAAAAAAACAAAAAAAATGTATATACATTATACATTATAATGTGGATTGTATGCTCATATTTTAATGATTTTTTTTCTTCATTTTTTTCATCATATAAAAGTTCAATCTAATAAAACAACAAAAAATGTATGCATCATGATGTGGATTTTACGCTCGTATTTTTATGATTTTTTATTTTTTAAAATTTTTCAACCATATAAAAGTTCAATCTAAATTTTTTTTAAAAAAAAAAACATGTATACATTATTGTTTGATTTAGTTGAATGTGGATTTTAGGCTTCTATTTTTATGAAAAACTTTTTTCATTTTTCTCACCAAATAAAGTTCAATCTAAATTACAAATAGAATATATATATATATATATACATCATGATATGGATTTTAGACTCATATTCTTATGAAAAACTACGTTGCTTTTAGACTCATAATTTTACGATAAATTTATATATAAAAACCACCATATGAAAGTTTAATCTAAATTACAAATAAATAAACAAATAAAAAAAACGTATATACATTATGATATGGATTTTAGTCTCATATTTTTTGAATTTTTTATTTTTTATTTTTCCACCATATAAAAGTTCGATCTAAATGATAATTTATGCCCTTATCATCACGTGAGAATTTTGTAGGTACTGACTTCTTTTTTTGGTGTAGGATTCACAATGTTTTTCTTTTATTTTTACCAACCAAACATATCGTAACATAAAAGATTATTCTTATGAAAAACTACGTTGCTTTTAGACTCATAATTTTACGATAAATTTATATATAAAAACCACCATATGAAAGTTTAATCTAAATTACAAATAAATAAACAAATAAAAAAAACGTATATACATTATGATATGGATTTTAGTCTCATATTTTTTGAATTTTTTATTTTTTATTTTTCCACCATATAAAAGTTCGATCTAAGTGATAATTTATGCCCTTATCATCACGTGAGAATTTTGTAGGTACTGACTTCTTTTTTTGGTGTAGGATTCACAATATTTTTCTTTTATTTTTACCAACCAAACATATTGTAACATAAAAGATTTTTCACTTGATTAACCCCATTATATAAAAAATTAAAATACACTAATGATGCAACCCCACTATATAAAAATCTTATACCATATATATAAAAATAAAAATTAGAAATAGTATCTTTATGTAATTGCTTTTCTTATGGTTCACTAATTTGCTTTTTTTTTTCAAATAAATTTTTTATTTTTCCACTTGCTTTACAATTTTGTATTGTTCAAAACTAATAACTTCTCCAGTGATTATCTAGCAACACCACACCTCTTTTATTGTAAGTGTTCTATCAGTGATTTTATTTTTTTTATATAAATTCTATAATTGTTTAGTTAAAAAAAAATGGTGTTTATTTATTATTTATTTTTTACTATCAAAATACATCTTAGTCATACATAAATTCTAAAATTAAATTCTATAATTGTTTACACTTTGTATCTTCATACATAACGTAATTAGCCAATTACAAAAGCAAAGTTATGCTGCAATCTATTGATTAAAGTACATTTATTTTTGAATTTAATATAATTTTTTTTATATAACAAACAAAAATAATACTAATTTTTTAATGTATCTTATATATTGCTTGCATGATTTGTAATTTCCACTCTCATGTCAATGCCAAATTGAGATGTTTTATGAATTCATAATGTATAGTTTTTTGGGGGGTGAAAATTAGGAAATATTATATATATATTTTTAAAGATTTGTATATATTATATTGTACATATTTTATTTGAAATATATACCAAGTAAATATTTTTTTTTCTTTTGATCAGCAAAACAAAATTTTTATTGATGGAAACATACGAAGCATGACAGAGTACAATAGCTTCAAGCTCCAGTTAATGAGAGACCAACAACAAGCAAAGAAAGAAAGATCAGAAAAACAAAAAGGCTACCACATGAGCCACCAGCAGCAGAACAACAATCAACATAACAAATTGGCTGACATAACATTCTCTAGTAGAACAAAATTAGCAGAACAACAACCTCCAGCAGCAAAACAACAATTAGCAGAACAACAGATTGGCTTCCACATGAACCTCCAGCAGCAGACTACCAACAGATAACTACCAGATTGGGCTAATATTAAAGACTACACCTCCAACAGACAACACCTTTAACAGATTGCAGATCACTGACAGATTAGATCAGGTTCTAAGCCACAAACAGCATACTAACAATAGTAGAAACAAACAACTAGCAAAAAACAATCATCAGAGCAGCAGATCAATCAACCAGCTTACAGAGCAGATAAAGACAGAAAACAGCACTGAGAATACATCAGCTGATGCTCTACAATTGAAGCTCTACAACACAGAGATAGAATTCTTCTAAACTCAATGGTTAGAAATATTTAACTTGCATTACATTACACTTATAATACATATATAATTATTATATAAAATATATAATAAAAGAATAATATAATTTTTTGCTAAATTTGCACACCCATTGCGTGTGCCTTACCCGCTAGTGTGTATATATATATACTAGCGGCCGGGGACACGCGATGCGTGTGAAAACTCATTTGAAATTATAATATGAAATTGACATTTTTTTTAAATAATATACATATATATAACTATGTGTAATGTAACATTTGATATTAATATATTTGATATTTGATAAATCTATTCTATTATTAAAAGGGAACAACAAATTTGGTGTCATGAAGCCACTCCTCATCAACTTTTTCCAAATTTTCTTAAAATGACCCTAACTTTTTAAATAATTATATTATTTTTATACTTATCAATTTGTAATTAAAGGTAAAATAGTAAATTACAACCAATCCCACTTCTCATGATATCAACCAACCTCACCTCCCACGTTTTCAAACTGCTATGTAGTTTTAAACAGTTTCAACAACTTCACCCCTCTCTCTATTTACTATAAAATCTTCCCTTTTGTTTGTTCAATGATTTTGTTTCTTTTTTTTTGGGGGGAGAAATACTATTCAAGAACATTGCAATCTTATAGTTATCTTTATCCGAAATATATATCTACTGCTTATCCTACATTGTAAGCGTAGTATTGTTAATTATATTTTTATTTTCTTCAATAAAAAGTTTTATTATGTAATTAGGTTCTTTGGAGAAAAAAATATATTGATTCAGAACACTATAATGTATTTTTTTTTTCTTCATTAAAAAGTTTCATTGTGTGTGTTTTTGGAAAAATAAAATAAAAAATTAGTGCTCATAATTTTGGATGTGTGTGTTTTTGAAAAAAAAAAATCAGTATTTTCTGTATTTTCATTAAATTAATTTTTAGGTTCTTAATATCTATAAGTGTTTTTAATTAAACACTTTGATACCTTTGTGCAAGTTTTTAGAGACTTAACTAGTTTTGGATTTTTTCCTATTTCACTTTTCAAGCTATTGTTTCTTTTTGTGTATAAATTCAGTTTTTTTTATAATTTGATTTGTTTGTTTGTTTACTTTTGCGAGAACACTATTATGTATTTTTTTCTTCATTAAAAGTTTCATTGTCTGTGTGTTTTGAAAATAAAAAATAAAAAAATCAGTGTTCTTAATTTTGTGTGTGTATTTTTGAAAAAAAAAAATCAGTGTTTTTTGTATTTTCATTAAATTAATTTTTAGATTCTTAATTCATATTTATGCAGGCTTCTTTGAATAATTTGGCACCATGTGTGTGTAAAATTTTTTAGATTAGACTTGGACTCAAACACTTTGGGTTTTTTTTTTTTTTTTTCTTGTTTTACTTTTTCAATCATTTGTTTATTTTTTGTGTATAAATTCAGTTTTTAAAAATTTGGTTTGTTTGTTACTTAATTGTGTGTGTTTTTAAAAAATTATTTTTTGTGTATAAATTCAGTTTTTAAAAATTTGGTTTGTTTGTTACTTAATTGTGTGTGTTTTTAAAAAGCTAGTGGGTGGCACACACGATGTGTGTGCAATTTAAATAAGTAGGAATAAAAAATAATAATAATGAAATTAATATTATAATGTGTACTTAGCTTAAGTGGTATGAGTCTTCGTAATAAAAAATACTGCCACATGGCATGAGGAGAGTAAAGCTTCAGGACACCATAAAAGGTGTTCACTTTATAATAGTATAGATAGATAGATAGATAGATAGATAGAAGATAGATAGATATTCAGTGTTCTTAAAAAAAATTCAGTGCTCTAAGTGCCTTGGGTTTGTATTTTTGTATTTATCTTTTTATGTAATACTGTTAATTATACTTTCTATAAAATGAAATATTTCATTATCTTATTAAGTTATAAAAAAAAAATTAAAAAAAAATTGACTTTTATTTTCTTCTTTTTATCAAAATTTGTGTTTGTGGGTTTATTATATTTCCAAAAAATTGATTTGTTTGTTTCCTTAATTTCATGTGTGTCTTTTTTTATAAAGATTTGTACATATTTTAATATATATATATATATTTTTTATTTATTAAATATCAAATATATTAATATCATTCGTGACATCAAATTTATTGTTCCTTTTTAAAAATAGAATAGATATAATATTACAATAATTGAACAAAGAGAGCAAGAATCCATCAAGATTTTTTTTCATATTATCAACCAAAGCTAGTTTCAACTGCTTGATTTCACATATCTCATAAAGCGGAGAGATCAAGAGAGTGACAAATATAGATTCGCATATATATATATATATATATGTATGTGTGTGTGTATTATGTAGGGAGAGAGGAGGGAAAGGAAGAAATCAGATTTTGTCAACTTTGTTTTCTTAGATTTTGATTTATTATTTTTGTGAAATTTGAATTATTGTTTGGCTTTTGATCAAAACTCTAGAAAGCTGGGTTTTCTCTGTTTCCCTTCAATTACTCCAAGCTATGGGGAGGCATAAAAGCAACAACAACGGCCGATGGACAGTGGTCGCCGGCGGACAACAATGGCCGATGAATGGTGGTTACCGGTGAAAAATTGTGGATGGTGGTCGCCGTGGACAAACAACGATGGTGGTTGGGATTGTTCATCGACGCGTATCTCGCTCTCTCTATCTCTTTTCGATTGCTCAACTGTCTCTCTACTCTTTCACGCTTTCAACAAAAATTTGGTTTTAATTTATTATTATTTTAATGAAGTGATCTCAGCCGCCCATCTCCCTTAGTCCAATCTGGGCCGTTCCCATAAACCCTAGTTTTAAAGGTCTCACTTTCCTACCTACCGACATTCTCTCAGTCAAGTTCGTCCATCAATGTTTGCTTCTCAAATCCTCCTGCAGCACCTTTCTATTCCAAAATCCCTAAAACATCATTCAAATGCAAGCCAAAACTCCTTCTTCCTAACAACCTACAAACCCTCCTCAAGGACCACCCTAAAGCTAAGGGCAATCCTTTCGGAAAACTCTTTGTTTAAGCATTGCTTCAGCAAATCCGAAGATGGGTATTTGTGCTGTGAGGGTCTTAGGGTTGAGGATGTGATGAACAATGTTGACAGGAGTCCTTTTTATCTCTACAGTAAGCCCCAAATCACTAGAAACTTCCAAGCTTATAGGGATGCTTTGGAGGGTTTGGATTCGATTATTGGATATGCGATTAAAGCCAACAACAATCTTAAGATTTTGGAGCACTTGAGGAAGTTGGGATGTGGGGCTGTGTTGGTTAGTGGCAATGAGCTTCGCTTGGCTCTTCATGCTGGGTTCGATCCCACTAGGTGTGTTAATTGACTCTACCCTTTTTTCTTGTAATGTGAGTTTTAGTTTCAATATAGCAGTTTCTTTGATCTATAGAATGTGTTTGGGTATTTCCCCAGTTCACACTTAATCAATGAAATTTGTTCTTAATACAAATTTGTCATAGAATAAAAATGGTTAAATTACATTTTATCCCCTTTATATTTGGTTACTTTATCATTTTAACCTTTGAAGTTTGCTTGTTTGTTTGTTTGTTTTTTTTCACTTTTGCTCTCTCAAGTTTTTTTCAATTTACTTCTAAACTTAATTTATGTTAAAAGACAAAAAATTGACACATTAACAATTATGTGACATAAAAATATTTTATTATATATAATTCACGTCTCTAATATAAACTTCCAATATAGTAATATATTTTTTTATGTTATGTGGTAGTTATTATGATATTTTCTATCTAATTTGAACAGAAATTAGTTTTAGGAGTGAACTAGGAAAAACTTGAAAGATAAAAGGGTCAAAGTGAGAAAAATAAACTTCAAAGGTAAGTTAGAAAGTGGTCAAACATAAATGGGGCAAAGTGTAATTTACCCAATAAAAATACTGTACTACTGTTTTCTTCCTCCACCCAAGCCTAATTCTAAAACACCCACAGCCAGCAAGCACCACCTATCTTCTTTGCCATCCCCTCCGGTTGCTTTTTTTTTTTTTCTTCCCTCTCTCGTTTGCCTGTGGCCACCTTCTTCCGTCATAAACCATACACTCCCACTAACCCCCATTGTGAACCACCCACTTTTGAGATTGAGGCCTTGTTTGGGAAGACTAAATAAGTCTATACTTTTTATCTTTTTATCTTTTTTAGATCACATCAATCAACATCTCCTCTCTACTTTTCTACATATCTTTTTATAAAAAGTCAAAAAGTGCACTTATTTAGAACATCTCAAACAACCCCTGATTGTGGAGGTCTAAGATGGAAGGGGATGAGCTAGGAGTGGCAGCGACAATGGTAGACGGAGACTGGCAACAACAACAGCGAAGGAGGGGTGGGTGAGTGGGTGGGTGGATGGAAGAAAAATTAAGGTTTTGAAATCCGAGGATATTATTGAAATAAAGAGAATGTGTATTGAGATTTTTTGTGTGTACGAAGGTGTTCATTAAGTATGTGCACTAAGAGGAATTGATGTGTGGGAATTGAATTACCCAACATGTTTATCTTTTAGAATATACTCGTACTCTACTTGTTTCTTTGTAATGTATGATGTATAGAGCCTATAAGAGCATTTACAATCTTTCATTATTTCTTTCATCAAATTCAAATTTGATGAATAAAGAGTTAAAAGTGAGCTCCAATCATTTCATCAAATTTGTATAAAATTAAGGCAGGGGCGAAATTTTCATTAAATCATTCATCAGATTTTCAAGAGTCATATTTTTACTCAAAATTTGATAAAATTTTAAAAATCGTGAGGATTGGAGACGATCTTTTTTCATAAAAAATGATTGAAACAAGTTTTTAGCCAATTTTTTCCCCTCAAATTTGATGATAACAAAGAGCAAGGATTGGAGATGCTCTAACAATGCTAAAACTAAGTTTTACTATCAAGGTTTTACCTTCTTTTCTTTCTTTCTTTCTTCTTTTCTTTTTCCTTATTCCTTTTTTCACTATGTTTTGGGTATCTAGGCGCGGAATGTTCATGATGGAAACTTCGATGTAGTTGTTTTATGAACGTGGTGTATGAGTGACCTTGCAATGTTTTGAAACGCAACCCTTGGAGCCTGAATGTCAAAGAGAAAATGTTGAGAATTGAGACTCAATATGTAAATTCGGGAATGGTTTATTAAGAAATTTTTCGGAAACTGGTAATTGCTTCTTGTTGTTTTCCTCCCACATGAAGGGTTTGGTAGTAGTTGGACAATGTCAAGTTAGATTTCCATCAAGTCCTAACGAAATTATTTTTCATTTTAGTAAGCAATGTTGTGTGTAATACAATTACAAAATGTTGCCTAGTCAACAAACATCCTGCTACTGGTCTAAAAAACAAAAACAAAAAACAAAAAATCCTGCTAAAATATGTTAGTTTCACTTTGGGGGTGTTTGGGAAGCCAAAGATTGGCTTTTTTGGGCTAAAATTCACAAAAAAACAAAATAGTCTAAAATAGCCAATAAGATATCAAATCCATAATCATTTTACTTTTTCTCTCACAAACATTGCAATTTACATTCAACTACAAAAAAATCCACCCCTCTTCCCAAACACAAATATTTTAGCCTACTAAAATAGCCAACTTCCCAAATGAGGCCTTATGGTCTTGTGAAGGTTGTATTTATATTTTCCTTGTGCTTGATTGACCTTGCAAGCTGTTAAAATACGTGACTTTTCCTTCATCTTGAGTGTTCATCCAGCTAGGTTCTTGGTTTTCTCACGTCAGCCTTCTCTTTCAAGCAGTTTAGTTTCAAAATCATTGAAGTTAGGTCAAGTACCTGTATTTTTCCAAATAATGCAACATGTTCAATGCAGTTATACCTGATGTAGGATTGAAGCCATGATTGCATTGTCCTAACCTGACAATATATAAAACCAAGGCCACATTTTCTTTACAAAATTGCCAGCACAGTACTTCATTTAACATGCTAAATAAAAGAAAAGGACAGCTTAGGTCATTTTTCACATTATCGCCGTGAACTAGTTTCACCTTGCAATCTGTTATCAATGAATTTATTTTATTGAAAAAAAAGTAGTAGTTTCTTTTATGCTTATAAACAGGACGTTTTGACTGTGATTGTGAGTGTAATTGTGATTGTGAATGTGAATGTGATTGTCAATTCTCCTGTTATTTGACTGACCTATGGAAAATCAGGTGTATCTTTAATGGGAATGGAAAGTTGTTAGAGGAACTGGTGCTAGCTGCTCAAGAAGGTGTTTTTGTCAATGTTGATAGTGAATTTGATTTGGACAATATTGTATCAGCGGCAAGAATTGCTGGGAAGAAGGTTAATTTACTGCTTAGGATTAATCCAGATGTGGACCCTCAGGTAATGTGGCTACAAAGATGTAATTTGTAAGTGCTGGATTTGGTAGTAGTGTATTCATTAGAGTAAGCAATCGGGAGAAACTCAATTGATACTTGACTAGTTAGTTTAAGACTTGGATGAATTTAAATACATAAGCTAGTCTTTTTGGAACAGAAGAAAATGTTGTTTGGTAAAAACACTATGACGTGCAATTATCAATCTCTCTAAAAACTGTTTGTGGTTAATGTTCCCTCAGGTCCATCCTTATGTTGCCACTGGTAATAAGAACTCCAAATTTGGCATTAGAAATGAGAAGCTGCAATGGTTTCTACATGCTGTGAAGGCATATCCTAATGAACTGAAGCTTGTGGGGGCCCATTGCCATCTTGGTTCAACCATCACTAAGGTACCTTGCAAGCATAGTTTGTGTCCTAAAAGTTTAAACAACATTGTACATGTTATGGCCTTAATTGCATAAAAATGTATTATGTGCTTTATTCTTGGGTTATTTTTTTTAGTTAATCAAACTATGCTGATGTTATATGAATGTTGATTTACTTTCCGTTGGCAGTGGTGGAAAATAATCTTCCCATTTTACATTTGGTATGGCTGAAACAAAGGCACTATATGCTTATAAAACAGATTCATATGTGAAGTAACAATGGAATAAGATGATTTTTAAGTAATATTTTTGTTATGATGCAAAAGAATTTATAGTGCTTGTGGGTCTCCGTCATATTTATGCTTTTTTTTTTGATAACTCAGTATCCTACCGATTGCATTTCTTGACATGCCTTATAATGCTGATTCTGGGGAATTTCTCATCTACATAATAGTTTATCCAATGTTCAAAGTTCAATTTAACTACTAACGTGGTGTCCATTCATTAATTTCCTTCTACTACTTGATTCACCTTTCATTTTTGCTTCTACTAATTTCTTTTTTGTATTCACTTTTTTTTCGTCATTTTCCTTGATTTCATTCATCTTTATATCTCAGTGATCCTCTCTCTCTCTCTCTCTCTGTATTTGTATATCTTTCTTTCTCTTTCTCATCGTTTCATTAACATTATTCTAATTTTGATCCCCATTGTACTCATGTTTATCTCCATCTTTATCATTGTCTAATGATGCATAAAATTATTTTCTGTTTTCTATAAATCTAATCATCTCATTATTATTTTTAGGTTGACATTTTCCGGGATGCTGCAGTCCTTATGGTGAATTACATTGACCAAATTCGCGCCCAAGGCTTCAAAATTGACTATTTAAACATTGGAGGCGGGCTGGGGATTGATTATTATCACACTGGTGCTGTCCTTCCTTCTCCCAGAGATCTGATTGACACTGTAAGGACGATTTTCTAGTCTAGGCATATAGTACCTATGCATTTCATGTGAGCTTGGAGGATTTTATTATCCATGTGGTAAAGCGTGTTAAGAAGATGTTTAACTGGAGCGAATAATCGGCAGTTCTCAGTGCACATCTATTTTCATTCTGTGCTCTTTTTGTTGTAGTCTTGTAGAGTTCTCCTTAACCTAACTAAATGCCAAGTGACTTCTATCCTCAAACCAATACTCTACTTAGAGGTTAGAGCCACATTCTAAACCTGGACATAGATTGAAGATCCCTTGATTGAGCAGGTTGATAAATTATTTGAATGGCCAAACACCTTTCTAAGAATCAAATGATCAATTGTTACCATCATCGTCACTATGCAAGCATTTTCTCATTACCTACCTTCATCTTTCTTTTTGACCTATAACATATCCTGACATCCAAAAAACAAATGGGTCTTATATATTCAGAAGGGGAGACCATTAATTTTGGTATGTTGGTGATCTTATTCAGGGATTAAGTATTTGTTCACTGATTCTCCACAAAAAATGAGAAAGAATATCTCTTGCCTTTCCTTCTCTTCTCTTCTTTGCAAATGCACAAGGATGGCAAAGGGGGTGCTATCCTAAATTATTAACCTTGACATGTAGGCTGGTAAGAGCCTCCCAATTGGTGTGGATTGTGTTTTCCTAGAACTTATGGTATCTTCGGTTCACTTTCGTTATGTAGGGTTGGAGTGTACATACATGCATGAATACATGTCTCTGTTTTAAGTCTGGAATTTCTGTGTTTCTCATGGTTACATTCAGCATTGAAAAGATGCTTGTACAAATAGCCTTACAGTCCATTATTAAAGAAACTCGGCAGAAATTTTGCTTCTGATTATGTAAAGCTTCAATCAAATTTTCTTCCTGGGTGTTTGTTTTAGGTACGGGAGCTAGTCTTGTCACAAGATCTCAATCTCATCATTGAACCTGGGAGATCACTAATCGCAAATACTTGTTGCCTGGTTAATCGTGTCACTGGGGTCAAAACTAATGGAACAAAAAATTTTATTGTGATTGATGGTAGCATGGCAGAGCTTATCCGCCCGAGTCTTTATGATGCTTATCAAGTAAGTCATAATCTGCTACTCTTTTTAAATATGCTAACTTCAATCTAGGATTGTGATTCTCCTGCATCCATCTCTCTTCTCAAGGAAAAAAAATGTTGCCTGCATAGTGGTCATGAACCTTAAGGCCCACTAATCAGAAGATTTTGTAGTCCTTTGACTCAAGCCAATGGCAAACAACTAAACACTTAGGTAGCGTTTGGTAATGTTGTCAGTTTTTTGTTTTATATATATGGAAAAAAAGAAGAAAAAAAACACAAATGTTTGGTACACACATGTTTTCAAAATTTATTAAAACAAAAACAAGAAAACATGTTTGGTGAGTTGCCGGAAAGGTTTTTTTTTTATTTTTTTTTATAAATTTGGCAGACTGTTGCTATTTCTTTGAAAATGAAAATAGTAAAGCCAAATGTATTTTTGTTTTCAATTTTCAAAATTTGTGAAAACAAAAATGTTGCCAAACAGGCCCTTAGTTTCCAAGTTTTCTATTTTGTCCTTGATTGTCGCTGTCTCCTTCCTTATTGAGTACTTGGAAAACATATGTAAGGAGCTATCAACTGGAAGAATGTTGGCATATTTTGCTAATCTTGTACACTCTACGGTGTCTGAAGTTTTTCTATTTTTGTAAAGAACAGAAAAATAATGCAACTCGTTAATTTGTAACCCACTCTATTGCTAGGAGACTCTTCTTTTGTTGCGTTTGTTGTGATGTTGGTTTCATTGACACAAATGACGATGGTTTGCCAAATTGATTAACAGCACATTTCCATGTTCATTTTGTTCTGAGACGGCTTTTATGGACATTGATATGTCTGTTGGATGCTAAACAGTAAGTCAATTAAGTGTTATTTTTTTTAACTAAAAGTTGGGGGTTTTGCTGTCAATTAGTTCAAGGAAATTCCTCTTACATTTTTGCAGGTCACTGATTGTTGCAATAGTAATAAACTGTTTAATTTACCAGCTATATAAGCTCAGTGTTATCCTGTCAATTTTCAACCTTAATGTTTTCATGTTGCCTTTTCTTAATGCCATGCTAGACAGCTTTACAATAACTTATCTTTAGTTGCTTCATCACTATTCACTTGTTTGCGTATGGGTGCAGCACATAGAGCTAGTTTCTCCTTCATCACCTGGTGCTGGGATTTCTACTTTTGATGTGGTGGGCCCAGTTTGTGAATCAGCAGATTTCTTGGGAAAGGATAGGGAGCTTCCAACTCCAGTTTCGGTAATGTGTTACATCTCTTAATGGGGAATGGCCTGACCAATGAGTTTCTGTTTTTGACGCTTTTGCTGATCAGGAGATTTACTTTTCAGGGAGCTGGCTTGGTAGTTCATGACGCAGGGGCTTATTGCATGAGCATGGCATCAACTTACAATCTCAAGATGCGCCCACCTGAGTACTGGGTGTGTAGTTTTAACTGTGTCTTGCCTTAACCTATCGTCATTTTGTTTCAAATCTGATCCAATAAGATGTTGCCCGTTTTCCATTAATAAATTGAGGATGGGATTACATCACAGCCTAAATGGTTGCTTCTAGTGCCCTCCCTCTTACATGATTGCCCCAGTTGGTTAACAGTAACTTCAGCTATCAGACCAGACTTTACTATCAAACTTCTTTATGCATAAATAATTTGTGAACGTAAGCTGTCTCCATTTGACAGGTGCAAATATTGAAGTGGGACCAATCTAGGAAGTAGGGTTGATTAGTGACAACTTTCGTCACCGTCTTTCTAAGTTGTATGGTCTGGTTAGTTGACGGTCCTTTAACTACAGTTGGTTTCAAAGACTGGACACCTAGATTGAAGGCATTTTGACATTGGGATGATGACGGGTGTCTGCTTGCAGACTAACACTCTGGAGACTACATGTCCCTACAGTGCAACACTGCTTAGGCCTATGGGACTACATCCAAAACCTAAATGGCTGCTTTTGGTGCCCTCCTTACATGGTTGCCCCACCTTGTGAGATTGTTGTGGATGAAACCAAAGGGCTGAGGATATATACCTTCCTTAAATTGAATTTTAATGGTTCTTATTAGGTTTTCCTGGTTATTAGCTAACATAGGGAGCCTAGCATAGAGCGTGATTATTCAAAGAACTCACATGAAGCAAACAGTTACTTGCTTTGAAACTTTTTTGGTTCTGTTAAAGGTTCCGCGTATCCTATCTAGTGGACGGCATTTCTATGAGTACAACAAATTGACTTGTGACCTTTTTTTAATATGAACAAAATTGGAAGGGTATTCGTATTTGTATTCACACTACGAGGATATCCAATAGATGTTTCACAAGGGTCAAACCCACCACACACTCCAAAAGGATAGTAACTTTTTAGGAAGGTGGAGTACCTTATCTGAAGGGTGGCTCATACCTGTCATGAATAGAAGGAAAATACAAGTTTTTGTTCTTTGAATATGATATGTGACGTTCTTTTTAGTGAACAGAAGAGTGTATAGTAATTGGTGATTTACTGCTTTACCAATTACAAATGCAAAATTTTGCCTATGTTTTCCTCATGAAGATATTTCTCTTCCATCCTTGAGCATATAGTCTGTTTTTTCACCTGAATTTTATTGCATGGCATGGGAAGATAGTGTAGTTCAATTCGACTTACCTTGTAGAATTGTGTGTTTCGCTATTAAATTTATTGGTAGAAAATCAAATGCTTAACAGTTGTGCTAATGTTTTTAGGTTGAAGAAGATGGATCCATGGCCAAGATCCGTCATGCAGAGACATTTGAAGACCATATAAGATACTTTGAGGGTCTTTAGTACTTGTAGAAGAGAGAGGCTTGTTAACATTAGCTTGCTTAGTATTTGTGTGCCTTATTTGATTAAGAGTAATGATTGATATTATGAACTAGTTATATTAATCAAACTGAACTATTACTATTGCTCAAGAGAATAAAGGCCTAACCACAGAGGTTACCACTAGGTGGTTGCTACATGGCAAGGCCACTCAGCCATGTAGCGGTAAGTCACGGTCTCACATATAGGCGGTGATTTGAACCCACAGTCCAACACTAGGTACGGTTCACCTAAGATTCGTCTTACTAACTATATATGCTATTGCCCGGATGATTGACCTCGGAGTGAGTGGAACTTGGGATCTCATGCTTATGCTCCCAAGATCTTGCCAGCATGCCGCCCCTTGGGTTTTTGCTCATGAGAGTAGTTGCGGAAGTTGTTGGTTTTTCATGTATGTTTAGCTTGTTTTGTATTTTGATGCCTTATTTGATTTAGGCCTAGTTTGGGATAATACATAAAGTCTAAAAATTTAAAAAGTCACTATCTTATTTAAATCACATCATCTCTCTATTTTATCATTTTAAACACAATTCATATTTCACATTTTTTCGTAAAAAGTTAAAAAGTACACTTATTTAGATTATCCCAAACAACCCTTTAAAGTAATGATTGATATTATGAATTAGTTATATTGATCAAACTGGTACCATTGCTCATGAGAGTAGTTGTGGAAGTTGGTTCAGTTGGTAAGGTTCGTTCTCTTCGCCCATTTGGCTTAGGTTCGAGTCCCGCTGCCGGCAGTCCTTTGTTGGTGGGCGATATTGCGTAACGCTTTCCCTGGCCCTGGAATGGGGTAGCCTCCCCTCCTCCTAAACTTTTTTTTTGAATCAAAAAAAGAAGTTGGTTTTTCATATAGGTTTTTTCTTTTAGCGCTTAAATTAGTACTTAGAAATAAAAATAATTGAGGCCTCCTCTGGGACAAGCTGGAATAGTTTTAAAGTCCAAAGGCCACTATCCGGTATGTTAAATCTAATGTTGTAGTTCAACAATTTTATTTTGACATAAAAAATTTAGTACACTTGATATGTCAAATGCTGAGTTGGTATTTGATATAAATTCAACAAGTTAAATTTGACATGTTTCGTATTGATGTTAAATGTTAAATCTGTTCAATAAAATAATTTTATTTTTAAAAATAATAGAATAATATATTTGACATATGAGGCAAGAGTTTTTATGTCAAATTGACATATGCTAGTTTGTCTCCTCAGAGCAATTCTAATGACAAATGCTATTATAGCATTGCCATTGATATAATTTGCTATGAATAGTAGCAAATCGTGAAATTATAGCAATAGTGTTCTAATGGTCATTGGTCATTTTAACAAATCTCATTCAATTTTTGTTCTAATTTTGTAGGTATTGTTTGGATATAGGTTTATCTTCTTAGACTGTTTTAGCAAATGCACAGAGGAAGAAACACATAAATTGGTTGGATACAGATAGCAATTGTCAAAATTTGTGTCAAATTTGACACAAACTTTGACATTTCTCAAATATAGCACCTGGTATAAAATGTCATTGGAGTATACTATATTAGTAGAGTTGCCAAATTATGGCAATAGCAGCTCCGATGGCAAGCCATTGGAATTGCTCTAAGTTTTCAAAAATATTTGGTACACCAACTTTTGAAAGCTTGGATGGAGATGTTCTTAATTGCCATATCATTCTTTCTGTTTTTTTACATATTTTTTGAAAAAAATTACAAGGTCAACTAAAAATAATCAATTTTCAAATCATTCCTAAAAGTTTTAGATCATTGCTTTCATGTCATTTTAATTTTGCTTTAAATATTTTTTCAAAAATTTTAAAAATTGCTTGAAATTGTTATCTAAAATAATTGGTAGAATATTAGGTAAATACAAAGTAAAAAAATAATTACAAACGTATGAAGTGTGAGTGAAATATATGTTCGGTGAGTGTAAGTGAGATATATGTTCAGTGCAAATGAGAACGGGGTAAAAATTATATGCACCTATTTCTATGTTATTGATTTGTAATTATTTTATTATTTATTTAATATTTTCTCTTAAAATTTTGATGTTTGTAGAGCACCAAATTGATAATAATTTATAAAATAATTTTTTAATATTGATTTTTAATTCCGATAAACAATTCTGATAAATTGTTTTAAAAAAAAACACTATAGTTGTGGGTGCCTAGTTGGCAACATTATTAAATTGCTTTAGTTGAGTTGTCAAATCAATCTGTCTCATCACAAAATAAATAACAAATAAGAAGGTATAAGAAAATTTAACATTAGTAATATAACTAATGACATGATATCATGTGCATTTTATTATTGATGTGATAATTTAACTTTTGTTTTAATATTCTAAGATCAAGTTTGGCATATTTCAAATAATTTATTTTTTTATCTTTTTGTCTTTTTTTCATCACATTACCTCTCTATTTTTCTGCACATCTTTTCGTAAAAAGACAAAAAGTACACTTATTTAGGTCATTCCAAACGACCCCTAAATCAGAACTAAAAGGTATAATATGAAAAATTATTTCATGCTCCAGGCCATCACGCCGTTATGTTCTGACTAATTATAAATTATCATATTTTTTATTATTTTTCAATTATTTAATATAAAATTGTAACTTATGAGTCTTACTTAAAAAATTAAGGGCAAATTACCAACACCCCTCTCGAGGTTTGACTAAAATATAGATTTCCCTCTAAGGTTTGAGGGGCAAAATAATAGTACTAAGTATACCCTATTAGAAAACCCATAAATCACACAGAAACAAAATCACCCTATTTTATTTAATATAGCATGTTAAATGATATTATTTTGTGCACCACAGGACACAAAATAAGTTAATTTTATCACATATATGCTTGACCATTCAAGATCAATATCTGATAATGGATTAGATAGCACCAATACCGATCCATTTTCTTCCACATTTTTTCTATTCCAATGAAAATATTCAACAATCCCTTAACCAAATTCAATGACCCATCCAACATAGTTGAATATAAATAAGGAATGCTGATCATTTTGTCATCATTCCATTGTTCTTTTTTTCTTTTTTCTTTTTCCTTTTTTTGTCAATCAATAGGAAAGTAATTATACGTATGAAAAATAGTGCATCATCAAATAGACTACTAGTCCACAATAGCAAGAAAGTCAACAACGCATACCAAAGCCTACCTAACAACCAAATACCAAGCCTAGCATACTAAGCCCAAGCCCAAGCCCAACAACAACTCCACCACTACTTAGTGTACAACCCCCATAATGAGGGAGAAATAAACACCACCACAAAGGGTATCAAACTTCTCATAGGAGATGAACCTAAAACCTCACACCACAGGGAATTACACAACCACATCCCATTGTTCACTATGGGCAAAATCTCACAATGTGATAAAAGAATCAATGTAAAACATTCCTTAATGCCAATTAAGAAATGTAATCATTTCCATCACTTCAATTCTCAAAAGTGTAAAATTTGATCCTGTTAGGAAACAGAGTTGGGTAGCTCCACACATGCACTTTAACTTAAATGTACAAACATAGGGTGATAACAGAGTTTGGTTATGACCTATTGTAGT
>NW_021025785.1:256328-308342 GCF_004153795.1 Camellia sinensis | reverse complement strand
TTATTGCATTTTAGGCAGTCCACTTTTCTCATTAAGAAATAATCTATTTGGCTCTTAACTAATCCACTCTTAATGGTTATCAAATGCTCCTCCCTCTTCTTATACATAGTATTAGCCACCACCAAGTTAGAAGCCAACGCAAAATCTAAGATTCTCTCTCCAGCCTCATTTTTGTCGCCAAAACCGTATCCACCATGCACCCTTCATAACCTACTTTTTCTATGCCCACATGGCCATTAGAATCTCCACCTATAACCAGGTTCTCTCCTACGGGTATCTCCTGTAAGATCTCATCCATTTGCTCCCAAAAATCCCTCTTAGTCTGATCATCTAACCCTACTTGAGGGACGTAAGCGCTAATAATGTTCACTATATTCCCTCCAATAACTAGTTTAACTAGCATAATCCTATCTCCTTTCCTAGTGACCGCCACCACACTTTCCACAAGACCCTTGGCAATTATGATTCCTACCCCATTCCTGCATCTATCCTTACCACTATAATAAAGTTTAAAACCAGTATCCTCAATTTCCCTAGCTTTCTCTCCCGTCCACTTAGTTTCTTGTATGCAAGCTATACTAACTCTCCTCCTAATCATAACATCTACCAATTCCATCGTCCTACTAGTTAAGGTTCCTATGTTCCAAGTGGCTATCCTAAACCTATAGTCTTGGACTAGCTTCTTTACCCGCGCTCGTCCAGAAAAACGCGGAAACCTTTGCCCATTTTTCACCGCACCAAGGCGTCGATGCGGCGCCCCTTGCTCACTTTTCGAAACACCCGGAGGCAGGCGCAACGCGTCACTTGAGGGGAACGACCTAGCATTTAAACGATTCAAAGTAGGATTCATTTTCATAAGGGTTCCGAGTGACTTTTTTACGTGTTGGCTGTCGGCTACCTAACACACAACCCTCTTCCTTAACCCGGGCTTGGGACCGGCGGAGTTGTTAATAACCCCGGCGGAGTTTTTGGTTGTAAAAAAAAAAAAAAACACATGGGGAAATTAGTGGGTACCCATCCCTAACCCATCCCCTATGGATATTTAAAGAATATTACTTACTCTACCCAATGGATAAGAAAAAAAAAAAAAATTATGTATTTAAGTTGGGTCTTCATAGATACCCATAGAATCGATTATTCATTGCCATCCCTAAACATATTTTAAAAAAAATTTCTTCAAAAACATAATTTGAAAGACAAACCAAACATGCTTTAAATTTTGTTTGTTTGTTTGTTGGGTTGGTAAATCCAGAACCAACCAAGGGCATTTCAGTATTTCAACACTCACCTTGGCGATACTCCGCGTTTTTGTTTTCTTCGCCCTCTCTCTCTCTCTCTCTCTCCATTTGAAGAGAGAGGGTAGGGATTGAAGCGGCTTTTACGCTACACAGTCCTTTTCTTCGACTCCAAACTCACAAATGCTCAAGGACTGAACCACTCACACTTCTATCCAAACCCTAATTTCTTCCCCAATTCTCTCTACTCAATCCGATATCTCCAAATTTTGCCTTCGAAAACGCTCCAAGATTTCGTACGCCACGCTTTTCCCTCTCCGATCGGTAATTTTTTTTACCCCATTTCGATATCTTTTGAAATTTTGAATGTTTGTATTTATTTTCTGTTCTTCGCATCTCTTACCTAGTCTTTTGTTCAATTAATTTCTATCACTGATTTGGGTTTAGCTTTGTATGTATTTAAGCATTGCATGTGTACTTGTTCTGGGTTTTGTGGTTTTTGGTTGAACATCAAGAAGAGAAATCCGAAGAATCTGACCCTAGAAGGAGCAATTTCTTAGTCATAGATGATTTTAGGTCTTTCCTTAGGAACTCATTGTTTCAGTTTGCCTCCAAATACTGTGTTTAAGGTGGGTTTGTGTTGGGGTGTGATTGAAAAAAAAGGGGAAACAAAGAATTTTCATTTGAGAGTGCCAATGCCACCCCTATTAAGATTGGCAACCTTTTTTTGCAAGTGAAAGACCCAATAGAAGAATGATCACTGGTTATAAGGAGTGTGTTCTACCTGACCTCCCATTTGTGACTTTCTTTGGTTTAAGTTTTTGTATACATTCATACCATGTTGGCTGTAAAATTTGATTTTGGGTTCTTCCTGCCTTGACCACAATCTCTTATAATTGGCAATATTTTTTTTTTTTCAGCTTTAAGTTGATTTGGGCTAATGATTACTCTACATTTTTGTAGTGCTCTCTCTCTCTCTCTCTCTCTCTCTCTGTGCGCTTGTAATTTGCACATTGTTACAATTTTGGCAAATTCAATATTTCTTCTGTATTAATGGTTTTGTTGTTGATTATAATGGAATGTGTGAGATGCTATCTTGGCACATTGCTGATCCAAAAAAAGAAAAAAAAAGCAACATCTTGGCACATAGAATACGTTATGGAGTAATATGTGATAATAAGTTTTTGTAGTCTTTGGTGGTCACTTGATGGTTTTAATGCGGGTCTTCTTAGGTTTGCTTCATCTTTCTAAAATTGTATCTGGTGCTGTGTATTAGTTTGTTAGGCCATATCAGGTTGTGATTGAGCATCACTGATGTTACATGGACTTTTATATTTCCTCTACAGTATCCGTGTCCACCGGATATGATATGGGTAAGAGTGTGGGATATGTGTCTGACACTTATGCCCAATTTAGACACTCAAATTTTTTAATACGTCACAATACATGAAGAATAAGAAACTTACATTTGTTATAAAAGTAATATTTGTAGCCTCTCACATGAGTTAGATATAGAAATTTTATGGTAGTGTTTGGTAGAGTTTTCTAAATATGTTTTGAGAATAGGAGTTGTATTTTGAGTTTGTGAGTTTTGAAATTATGATTTGAGTGTGGAAAATTTGTTTGATGAATGAGTTTTGAAAAGAGTTTTGCATTGAGTGGGGAATTTTTGATGTGACATGTGATATTTGATACAAAAGCTTACAACTCAAAATTCTATTAAAGCTCACAATTTTTTTTTTTAAATTCGAAAAATTTTTTTTTTGAAAAAAAAAAAATTAAAATGTGTCAATTGCAAAAAAAAAAAAAAAAAATTACACTTTTCTGGTCAACTGTTGATAAATGAGTTTTGAAAAGAGTTTTGCATTGAGTGGGGGATTTTTGATGTGACATGTGATATTTGATACAAAAGCTTACAACTCAAAATTCTATTAAAGCTCACAAAATTTTTTTTTTTAAATTCGGAAAATATTTTTTTTTGAATATATAAAAATTAACATGTGTCAATTGCAAAAAAAAAAAAAAAAAATTACACTTTTCCGGTCAACTGGTTGGACGACCGGTTAGGCCAAATTTCAAAAAAATTAAAATTTGAAAATTGCGTCTCACACAGATTTTTCTGCGGAATTTTTTAAATGTTGTGGAAACATAGTTTGAACATCCTATCCAAACATCATATTAGAATGTGTGGGTAGAATTATAGTTTGGAAATCGTTCCAAACACAGCCTATATTTTTCCTAAATCCTATTTAATTTCTAGTATATTTGTACATAATTTACAATATCTCATCTAAAAATATTTCCCCGTACCCATATCTAATTGTGGATATGTATTCCAAGATCCTAAGATTTAAATTTATGAAGGTTTGACACTTGAATACACATCCGCACCCGATATTCATATCCGAGTCCATGTAACATATGAGTACATTGAAGGATATTGGTGTATTCTCAACTTTATTTGTTGAGTGTGTTGTGTATTGTGTATTGTTATCAGGTTGTGATTGTTTTCTCATAGAGTATACCATGTCCCTGACATCATTTTACATGTTGGTTTCTTGTTGAATCCCACTAAGACTGATGATAAAATTTATGATTTTTTTACTTGTTTGTATATATCAGGTTCTACTGCGCTTCCACAAAAGTTGGTCGCGTAATATCGGTCGTGAGTCATCATTTTCAATTTTCTTCCAGGTTTTTAATTCCACAATGGCTGGTGATTCCCTCGTGAATGTTCCTAATGGCATTCTCAATACAATTCCTGATCCACAGAGGACTTACCAAGTTGTTGTGGCTGCAACTCAAAATATGGGTATTGGTAAGGATGGGAAATTACCCTGGAAATTGCCTTCTGATCTCAAAATTTTCAAGGATGTTACTTTGACTACATCAGATCCTGTAAAAAAGAATGCAGTCATTATGGGTAGAAAAACCTGGGAGAGCATTCCGCTGGAGCATCGGCCTCTGCCTGGTCGCCTTAATGTTGTTCTGACTCGTTCTGGGAGTTTTGATATTGCAACTGCTGAGAATGTTGTGATTTGTGGAAGCATTGGTTCTGCTTTGGAGTTATTGGCAGCATCTCCTTATTGTCTATCAATTGAGAAAGTGTTTGTTATCGGAGGTGGTCAGATTTTGAGGTGTGCAGTTTGTTGTTTTTTGTGGACCTTTTCTTTTCTATCTTTCTTTCCTTTTCCGCCCCATTGTTTTTAGCTCATTAATCTTTCTAATGCAGGGAAGCCCTCAATGCTCCTGGTTGTGATGCCATCCACATTACAGAAATTGAGACTAACATTGAATGTGACACTTTCATCCCTGCTGTTGATATGTCTGTCTTCCTGCCATGGTACTCATCTTTCCCGTTGGTGGAAAACAACATTCGCTATTCTTTCACTACTTATGTTCGTGTGAAGAATATTACAATTGAACATTTTCTTTACAAAAATTGCCAGCACAGTACTTCATTTAACATGCTAAATAAAAGAAAAGGACAGCTTAGGTCATTTTTCACATTATCGTCATGAACTAGTTTCACCTTGCAATCTATTATCAATGAATTTATTTTACTGAAAAAAAGTAGAAGTTTCTTTTTTCGCATACTTCACTGAACTAATTTAGCCTTGCAATCTATGCTTATAAACATGACGCTTTGACTGTGATTGTGAGTGTAAGTGTGACTGTGAATGTGATTCTCAATTCTCCTGTTATTTGATTATCCTATGGAGTTTATCTTTAATGGGAATCGAAAGTTGTTAGAGGAACTGGTGCTAGCTGCTCAAGAAGGTGTTTTTGTCAATGTTGATAGTGAATTTGATTTGGACAATATTGTATCAGCGGCAAGAATTGCTGGGAAGAAGGTTAATTTACTGCTTAGGATTAATCCAGATGTGGACCCTCAGGTAATGTGGCTACAAAGATGTAATTTGTAAGTGCTGGATTTGGTAGTAGTGTATTCATTAGAGTAAGCAATCGGGAGAAACTCAATTGATACTTGCCTAGTTAGTTTAAGACTTGGATGAATTTAAATACATAAGCTAGTCTTTTTGGAACAGAAGAAATGTTGTTTGGTAAAAACACTATGACGTGCAATTATCAATCTCTCTAAAAACTGTTTGTGGTTAATGTTCCCTTAGGTCCATCCTTATGTTGCCACTGGTAATAAGAACTCCAAATTTGGCATTAGAAATGAGAAGCTGCAATGGTTTCTAGATGCTGTGAAGGCATATCCTAATGAACTGAAGCTTGTGGGGGCCCATTGCCATCTTGGTTCAACCATCACTAAGGTACCTTGCAAGCATAATTTGTGTCCTAAAAGTTTAAACAACATTGTACATGTTATGGCCTTAATTGCATAAAAATGTATTATGTGCTTTATTCTTGGGTTATTTTTGTTGGTTAATCCAACTATGCTGATGTTATATGAATGTTGATTTACTTTCCATTGGCAGTGGTGGAAAATAATCTTCCCATTTTACATTTGGTATGGCTGAAACAAAGGCACTATATGCTTATAAAACAGATTCATATGTGAAGTAACAATGGAATAAGATGATTTTTAAGTAATATTTTTGTTATGTTGCAGAAGAATTTATAGTGCTTGTGGATCTCTGTATTATATTTATGCTTTTTTTTTTTGATGACTCAGTATCCCTCCCAATGCATTTCTTGACAAGCTTTATAATGCTGATTCTGGGAAATTACTCATCTATATAATAATTTATCCAATGTTCAAAGTTCAATTTAACTACTAACTTGGTGTCCATTCATTGATTTCCTTCTACTACTTGATTCACCTTTCATTTTTGCTTCTACTAATTTCTTTTTTGTATTCAATTTTTTTCATCATTTTCCTTGATTTCATTCATCTTTATATCTCAGTGATTCTCTCTCTCTCTCTCTCTCTCTCTCTCTCTCTCTCTCTCTCTCTCTCTATTTGTATATCTTTCTTTCTCTTTCTCATCCTTTCATTAACATTATTCTAATTTTGATCCCCATTGTACTCATGTTTATCTCCATCTTTATCATTGTCTAATGATGCATAAAATTATTTTCTGTTTTCTATAAATCTAATCGTCTCATTATTATTTTTAGGTTGACATTTTCCGGGATGCTGCAGTCCTTATGGTGAATTACATTGACCAAATTCGAGCCCAAGGATTCAAAATTGACTATTTAAACATTGGAGGCGGGCTGGGGATTGATTATTATCACACTGGTGCTGTCCTTCCTTCTCCCAGAGATCTGATTGACACTGTAAGGACGATTTTCTAGTCTAGGCATATAGTACCTATGCATTTCATGTGAGCTTGGAGGATTTTATTATCGATATGGTAAAGCGTGTTAAGAAGATATTTAACTAGAGCGAATAATCGGCAGTTCTCAGTGCACATCTATTTTCATTCTGTGCTTTTTTTGTTGTAGTCTTGTAGAGTTCTCCTTGACCTAACTAAATGCCAAGTGACTTCTATCCTCAAACCAATACTCTACTTAAGACGTTAGAGCCACATTCTAAACCTGGACATAGATTGAAGATCCCCTGATTGAGCACGTTGATAAATTATTTGAATGGCCAAACACCTTTCTAAGAATCAAATGATCAATTGTTACCATCATCATCACTGTGCAAGCAGTTTCTCATTACCTACCTTCCTCTTCTTTTTGACCTATACCATATCCCGACATCCAAAAAACAAATGGTTCTCATATATTCAGAAGGGGAGACCATTAATTTTGGTATGCTGGTGATCTAATTCAGGGATAAAGTATTTGTTCACTGATTCTCCACAAAAAATGAGAAAGAATATCTCTTGCCTTTCCTTCTCTTCTCTTCTTTGCAAATGCACAAGGATGGCAAAGGGGGTGCTATCTTAAATTATTAACCTTGACATGTAGGCAGGTAAGAGCCTCCCAATTGGTGTGGATTGTGTTTTCCTAGAACTTATGGTATCTTCGGTTCACTTTCGTTATGTAGGGTTGGAGTGTACATACATGGATGAATACATGTCTCTGTTTTAAGTCTGGAATTTCTGTGTTTCTCATGGTTACATTCAGTATTGAAAAGATGCTTGTACAAATAGCCTTACAGTCCATTATTAAAGAAACTCGGCAGAAATTTTGCTTCTGATTATATAAAGCTTCAATCAAATTTTCTTCCTGGGTGTTTGTTTTAGGTACGGGAGCTAGTCTTGTCACGAGATCTCAATCTCATCATTGAACCTGGGAGATCACTAATTGCAAATACTTGTTGCCTGGTTAATCGTGTCACTGGGGTCAAAACTAATGGAACAAAAAATTTTATTGTGATTGATGGTAGCATGGCAGAGCTTATCCGCCCGAGTCTTTATGATGCTTATCAAGTAAGTCATAATCTGCTACCCTTTTTAAATATGCTAACTTCAATCTGTGATTCTCCTGCATCCATCTCTCTTCTCAAGGAAAAAAAATGTTGCCTGCATGGTGGTCATGAACCTTAAGGCCCACTAATCAGAAGATTTTGTAGTCCTTTGACTCAAGCCAATGGCAAACAACTAAACACTTGGGTAGCGTTTCGTAATGTTGTCAGTTTTTTGTTTTATATATATGGAAAAAAAAGAAGAAAAAAAACACAAATGTTTGGTACACACATGTTTTCAAAATTTATGAAAACAAAAACAAGAAAACATGTTTGGTGAGTTGCCGGAAAGGGTTTTTTTTTTTTTTTTTTTTTTTTTTTTTTTTAAATTTCTTAAATTTGGCAAACTGTTGCTATTTCTTTGAAAATGAAAATAGTAAAGCCAAATGTATTTTTGTTTTCAATTTTCAAAATTTGTGAAAACAAAAATGTTGCCAAATAGGCCCTTAGTTTCCAAGTTTTCTATTTTGTCCCTGATTGTCGCTGTCTCCTTCCTTATTGAGTACTTGGAAAACATATGTAAGGAGCTATCAACTGGAAGAATGTTGGCATATTTTGCTAATCTTGTACACTCTACGGTGTCTGAAGTTTTTCTATTTTTGTAAAGAACAGAAAAATAATGCAACTCGTTAATTTGTAACCCACTCTATTGCTAGGAGACTCTTCTTTTGTTGCGTTTGTTGTGATGTTGGTTTCATTGACACAAATGACGATGGTTTGCCAAATTGATTAACAACACATTTCCATGTTCATTTTGTTCTGAGACGGCTTTTATGGACATTGATATGTCTGTTGGATGCTAAACAGTAAGTCAATTAAGTGTTATTTTTTTTAACTAAAAGTTGGGGGTTTTGCTGTCAATTAGGTTCAAGGAAATTCCTCTTACATTTTTGCAGGTCACTGATTGTTGGTGCTTATCTTAATTGTTGGTCTCAATGGGGAATGGCCTGACCAATGAGTTTCTGTTTTTGACGCTTTTGCTGATCAGGAGATTTACTTTTCAGGGAGCTGGCTTGGTAGTTCATGACGCAGGGGCTTATTGCATGAGCATGGCATCAACTTACAATCTCAAGATCGCCCACCTGAGTACTGGGTGTGTAGTTTTAACTCTGTCTAGCCTTAACCTATTGTCATTTTGTTTCAAATCTGATCCAATAAGATTTTGCCCTTTTTCCATTAATAAATTGAGTATGGGATTACATCACAGCCTAAATGGCTGCTTCTAGTGCCCTCCCTCTTACATGCTTGCCCCAATTGGTTAACAATAACTTCAACTATCAGACCAGACTTTACTATCAAACTTCTTTATGCATAAATAATTTGTGAACGCGTGTTGTCTCCGTTTGACAGTGGTGCAAACATTGAAGTGGGACCAATCTAGGAAGTAGGGTTGATTTGTGACAACTGTCGTCACCGTCTTTCTAAGTGGTATGGTCTGGTTGGTTGACGGTCCTTTAACTACAGTTGGTTTCAAAGACTGGACACCTAGATTGAAGGCATTTTAACATTGGGATGATGATGAGTGTCTGCTTGCAGACTAACACTCTGGAGACTACATGTCCCTACAGTGCAACCCTGCTTAGGCCTAAGGGACTACATCCAAAACCTAAATGACTGCTTTCGGTGCTCTCCTTACATGGTTGCCCCACCTTGTGAGAGATGGTTGTGGATAAAACCGAAGGGGCTGAGGATATACACCTTCCTTAAATTGAATTTTAATGGTTCTTATTAGGTTTTCCTGGTTATTAGCTAACATAGGGAGCCTAGCATAGAGCGTGATTATTCAAAGAACTCACATGAAGCAAACAGTTACTTGCTTTGAAACTTTTTTAGTTCTGTTAAAGGTTCCACGTATCCTATCTAGTGGATGGCATTTCTATGAGTAATACAAATTGACTTGTGACCTTTTTTTAATATGAACAACATGGAAAGGGTATTCGTATGTGTATTCACACTACGAGAATATCCAATAGATGTTTCACAAGGGTCAAACCCACCACACACTCCAAAAGGATAGTAACTTTTTAGGAAGGTGGAGTACCTTATCTGAAGGGTGGCTCATACCTGTCATGAATAGAAGGAAAATACAAGTTTTTGTTCTTTGAATATGATATGTGACGTTCTTTTTAGTGAACAGAAGAGTGTATAGTAATTGGTGATTTACTGCTTTACCAATTACAAATGCAAAATTTTGCCTATGTTTTCCTCATGAAGATATTTCTCTTCCATCCTTGAGCATATAGTCTGTTTTTTCACCTGAATTTTATTGCATGGCATGGGAAGATAGTGTAGTTCAATTTGACTTACCTTGTAGAATTGTGTGTTTCGCTATTAAATTTATTGGTAGAAAATCAAGTGCGTAACAGTTGTGCTAATGTTTTTAGGTTGAAGAAGATGGATCCATGGCCAAGATTCGTCATGCAGAGACATTTGAAGACCATATAAGATACTTTGAGGGTCTTTAGTACTTGTAGAAGAGAGAGGCTTGTTAACATTAGCTTGCTTAGTATTTTGTATGCCTTATTTGATTAAGAGTAATGATTGATATTATGAACTAGTTATATTAATCAAACTGTTACTATTGCTCATGAGAATAAAGGCCTAACCACAGAGGTTACCACTAGGTGGTTGCTGCATAGTAAGGCTACTCAACCATGTAGCGGTAAGTCACAGACTCACACATAAGCAGTGATTTGAACCCACACTCCAACACTGGGTACGGTTCGCCTAGGCCTGGAAGATTCATCTTACTAACTATATATGTTATTGCTTGGATGATTGACCCCGGAGAGAGTGGAACTTGCGATCTCATGCTTATGCCCCTAAGATTTTGCCAGCATGCCACCCCTTGGGTTTTTGCTCATGAGAGTAGTTGTGGAAGTTGTTGGTTTTTCATTTATGTTTAGCTTGCTTTGTATTTTGATGCCTTATTTGATTTAGGCCTAGTTTGGCATAATACAAAAAATTTAAAAATTCAAAAAGTCATTATCTTATTTAAATCACATCATTTCTCTATCATATCACTTCAAATACAATCTATATTTCATATTTTTTCATAAAAAGTCAAAAAGTACACTTATTTAGATCATCTCAAACAATCTCTTAAAGTAATGATTGATATTATGAATTAGTTATATTGATCAAACTGGTACTATTGGTCATGAGAGTAGTTGTGGAAGTTGGTTTTTCATATAGGTTTTTCTTTTTAGTGCTTAAATTATTACTTAGAAATAAAAATAATTGAGGCCTCCTCTAGGACAAGGCTACTATCCGGTATGTTAAATCTAATGTTGTTGTCTAACAATTCTATTTTGACATAAAAAATTTAGTACACTTTATATGTCAAATGCGGAGTTGGTATTTGACATGAATTCAACAAGTTAAATTTGACATGTTTCGTATTGATGTTAAATGCTAAATCTATTCAATAAAATAATTTTATTATTTTTACATGTTCCGTATTGATGTTAAATGTTAAATCTATTCAATAAAATAAATTTTTTTTTAAAAATAATAGAATAATATATTTGACATATGAGGCGAGAGTTTTTATGTCAAATTGACATATGCTAGTTTGTCTTCTAAGAGCAATTCTAATGACAAATGTTATTATAGCATTGCCATTGATATAATTTGACAATAAATAGTAGCAAATCGTGAAATTATAGCAATGGTATTCTAATGGTCATTGGTCATTTTGGCAAATCTCAATCATTTTTTGTTTTAATTTTGTAGGTGCTGTTTGGATATAGGTTTATCTTCTCAAACCGTTTTAGCAAATGCACAGAGGAAGAAACACATAAATTGGTTGGATACAGATAGTAGTTGTCAAAATTTGTGTCAAATTTGACACAAACTTTGACATTTCTCAAATATAGCAACTGCTATAAAATGCCATTGGAGTATACTGTATTAGTGGAGTTGCCAAATTATGGCAATAGCAACTCCGATGGCAAGCTATTGGAATTGCTCTAAGTTTTCAAAAATATTTGGTACACCAACTTTTGAAAGCTTGGATGGAGATGTTCTTAATTGTCATATCATTCTTTTTATTTTTTTACATATCTTTTTAAAAAAAATTAAAAAGTCAACTAAAAATAATCAATTTTCAAATCATTCCTAAAAGTTCTAAATCATTGCTTTCATGTCATTTTAATTTTGCTTTAAATATTTTTTCAAAAATTTTAAAAATTGCTTGAAATTGTTATATAAAATAATTGATAGAATATTAGGTAAATAGAAAGTAAGAAAATAATTATAAATGTATGAAGTGTGAGTGAAATATATGTTCGGTGAGTGTAAGTGAGATATATGTTCGGTGCAAATGAGAACGGTGTAAAAATTATATACACCTATTTCTATGTTATTGATTTGTAATTATTTTATTATTTATTTAATATTTTCTCTTAAAATTTTGATGTTTGTAGAGCACCAAATTGATAGTAATTTATAAAACAACGCTGATTGAGGGCCCGAGACTTCGGGGCTCGAATGCCCCGAAAGTCCATTTTAGGTATAAAAAAAAAAAAAAAAAAAAAAGGAAAAAAGAAAGAAAAAAAAAACAGTTTCCAAAATTGGAAATTAGGGGTATTAGGGGCAATTTTTTTAGGGCCACCAATCATTTTCCTTTATAAAATAATTTTTTAATATTGATTTTTATTTCCAATAAACAATTCTGATAAATTGTTTTAAAAAAAAAAAACACTATAGTTGTGGGTGCCTAGTTGGCAACATTATTAAATTGCTTTAGTTGAGTTGTCAAATCAATCTGTCTCATCACAAAATAAATAACAGGTAAGAAGGTATAAGAAAATTTAACACTAGTAATATATCATTAACGACGTAGTGTCATGTAGATTTTATTATTGATGTGATAATTTGTCTTTATTTTAATGCTCTAAATCAGAACTAAAAGGTATAATATGAAAAATTATTTCATGCTCCAGGCCATCACGCCGTTACGTTCTGACTAATTATAAATTGAAAAATGTTTGGGAGCACTAATTAGTGCTCCCACTAATTAGGTGGCAGTGGGTCTCGCCATTAATGATGTGATGTTTTGGTCTTGGAGTTTTTTTTTTTTTTTTTTTTTTTTACTTTTTTAATGCATTAGTGCTATTAGTGGTGATGTTTTTAGTGGAATGAATCATTGTTGTTATAAATTATTATATTTTTTATTATTTTTCAAGTACTTAATATAAAATTATAACTTATGAGTCTTACTTAAAAAATTAAGGGCAAATTATCAACACCCTTATTGAGATTTGAGGAATTACATCTCGCATCCTAAGGTTTATATATGCATAACAAATTGTCTCATGAGATTTATATTTGCATAACAAATTCCCTTAATCTGACAAATTTCCTGAGGTTTAATTTGTTATGCAAATATAAATCTCAAGGTGTAATTTGTAATTTCCCAAATCTCAATGAAAAATTCGTATTTTAATCAAATCTCGAAGGGGTGTTGGTAATTTGTCCAAAAATCAAGTAACCGTAGCCTAACGCCACCAAATAACTTTCCATACAATATGATTCGTAATTTTTTGATTTTCTATAAAAAAAGATATGCAAAAAAATAAAAATAATGTGACAATTTATAACAAATAAATAAATAAATAGTGTTTTAGAGAGATAGTTAAAAAGTTGACTCTTTTTGTTTTAAAAATAATGTGACAATTTATAACAAATAAATAAATAAATAGTGTTTTAGAGAGATAGTTAAAAAGTTGACTCTTTTTGTTTTTTATTTTTTTTGAAAAACGTATAAAAAGTGTGACAAGTAAGATGATTCAAAATAAATTAAAAATTAAGTTTTAATTTTTAACTGTGTTGCGAAATTCACGTTAGGTATACTTATTTAATCGCTTCTCAAACAATCCCTAGTTTGGACCATTGTAAACGAATCTGTGTTTTTTCAAAAGTAATAAAAGCCGGGGAGTGGTCCTAATTTTTATTTTTTTTTCTTTGGACCCAATTGTAAGTATTTTGTATTTATTTATTTTTTTGAACACCCACCTTAAATCTAAATTTATCTTTATTTCTAACATTTGAAATCCAAACTCTAGCCCTTACTTATATTTGTTTATTTGTATTTTTGTATGTTAAAATAAAAATATAGAAGTTATTAATAAGATTTGAACACTAATTTTGATTGTAAAATTAATAAACCCTAAATAACTTAACTAAACTAATTGCTATTAGTTTGTTTATTATCGTAAAAATGTATCATATTTATTGTTATATAAATTTTTTAAAATCGTAGATTCAAACCAAACCATGCCATCTCCACCTTTCCGCCATTCCTACTTTCTAGACACTCTTAGCCTCTCTTTCTCATCTCTAGACACCATCGGTCTTCTTCTATCTTTTTTTGACATATTTGTTCTTTTACTCCCTTGCACCTACAAATGCAATGCATGTCGCTCTCATTTTAATTCATGTAATATCATTTTTCAATAAAAATATAGAAGTTATTAATAAGATTTGAACACTAATTTTGATTGTAAAATTAATAAACCCTAAATAACTTAACTAAACTAATTGCTATTAGTTTGTTTATTATCGTAAAAATGTATCATATTTATTGTTATATAAATTTTTTAAAATCGTAGATTCAAACCAAACCATGCCATCTCCACCTTTCCGCCATTCCTACTCTCTAGACACTCTTAGCCTCTCTTTCTCATCTCTAGACACCATCGGTCTTCTTCTATCTTTTTTTGATATATTTGTTCTTTTACTCCCTTGCACATACAAATGCAATGCATGTCGCTCTCATTTTAATTCATGTAATATCATTTTTCTTTCTCACACAAGTACAATTTCTCTTAACAAAGGAGCAGTAGAAATTAATAATAGAAAGAAATGGAGGTTGTCGAAGAATGAGGAAGAATTGTGTCATGAATGAGAATGCGAGGCCAATGTGGCAGGAGTAGGTGAAGAAGGCTATGGATGGTGGTGGTAAAATTAATTGTAGCATCCTTCTTTTTATCAAAATATATTCAGTGTGTTTGGTTTCAATTTTCTGAATTCAATTTTTTTTAAATTGAGTTTTTTATTGTTTTTTATTTTTTTATTTTTAGTGAATACTTTTAAAATTTAAACAATTTTTATTTTTTTAAATACACCTTACTTAAATATATCTAAATAGTAAAATATTTTTAAAAATTAATAAATACACAAAAATATGAAAAATGTACTGGACAACATGTATAAAAATTAATAAATACACAAAAATATAAAAATTAAAATCTTAAAAATGTTAATCTAATTTTATAATCCGATCAACAAATCCTCTCGACTATCTAACATAAAATTGGATTTTAACAATCAATTTTAACTGGACAACATGTATCAATTTACCATAACACCCAATAACTTCTCTAATAGTGCCTCTTACCCACCATGAAGACAGTGACATTGATAGAGCTTCTAGATGAAAGCCAAATGTACAGCTTAGATATTGACACCTGTCAAGATATTAGTCCTTGATTACAGATTGCCTGGCTTCAGCCAATAGCACATTGCTTTGGGCCCCTTCCATTAATCTTTTTGACTTTTGATCATTTTCTTCGTTGGCCCATTGCCTTAATTCTTAGTTTTCCCAATTAACCCTCAACATTTTAGTGTAATAACCATAGTACCATCCCTAATTACAATGTCCAAGGTATATATATATATATATAAAATCACAAAAAAAAGAAAAAAAATTAGAGTTTGATCATTGTAGTAAAATAATTTTAAAATTTTTTCATATTATAAATTTTAATTTTAATATTTTAATTTATTTTCAATTTAAATAATTGACTAATTTCTGGTAAATAAAATTAAAGAAAAAGTATACATTATTCCTTAAACTCAATATAGATGTACATAAAATATATAAAATATTATTTTTTATTAAATTTAATGTTTAATTTTTTTTTTGGGTCAGTTTTACTTAATAGAAATAGATAGATAATTTAAATTGAAAAAAAATAAAAAAAAAAATTGATATTTAAAAAATTTAATGTTTAATTTTTTTTTTGGGTCAGTTTTACTTAATAGAAATAGATAGATAATTTAAATTGAAAAAAAATAAAAAAATTTTGATATTTAAATTAAAAAATTTAAAACTCAAAAATTATTTTGTTACAAAGGTCAAACTTTGTATTTTTTTTTTATAATATTTTCCATATGTATATATAAATTTTTTAAATATTGGAATGTTCATAGTATTTTTTGTATTGGAAATACAATAAAAAGTAAAAAACGTTTTCAAACTAAACTCTTATAAATGTTATCATATTAACATTGTCATCATCACTATTGTTGCTGTTGCTACCACCACCACCACTTATATAAAAATTATTACAGTAGTTTCAAGGAACCAAACATAAAAAATATTTTATTGAAAACATTTTTTGAAATTTATTTATATATATTACCAATTTTGGTAGTTTTTGTAATAAATAATAAAAAGTAAGTAAAAACCGTTTTTAAACTAAACTCTTATCAATGTTATTATATTAGCATCGTCATCACCACTATTGTTGTTGTTGCCATCACCACCACCTATATAAAAATTATTACATCAGTTTCAAGGAATCAAAAATAAAAAATATGTTATTGAAAATATTTTTTTGGAATTTATTTTTATATATTAACAATTTTGGTAGTTTTTGTAATAAATAATAGAAGAAAAATAATTAAAAAATCTAAGACATTGCTTGGTTTTTGTTTTGAAATATTGTTTTAAAAAGAGTTTAGAAAATTTAAAAATTTGTATAATTTTATATTTTGAAAATAATTTTGAAGTTTGGAGTTTATGATGATTTAATATTTTTTTTATAACTGAATAGAAAGAAAAAAATGATTGATAAGAAGAAAAGAGAGAAAAAAATAATAATTGATTAATGTGTGTTGGCACCATAAATCTGTAATTTTTTGCAAGACGCGTGACATCCTCTTATTCATTTGGAAGTTAAAAGAAGTTATAGAGATGATGGAGAATATGAAGGACAAATTGAATGAGTGGAATGACACATGGCAAGATGAGAATAAAGATGGAAGAAATGGGTAGTTACTAAGTAGTTATTGCTGTATTTTTTCCTCTATAAATAGCCATTAATGGCTACATTGTAAAAGGATCCAGAATTCATAATCAAAGACAATTGATTTTAATATTTATTGTCATTTTCCTTATCTTAGGAGTAGTTTAACATAGATTTATATTTCGAAGCATTTATTTTCAGCATTTCCATTTCGAAACATTTTATGCACTTCCTCTTCGAAGCATAGGAGTAGAGGTAAGTAATTATTACTTTGATTGTTCACTCAATCGTCTTTCTCCGTCCCTCCTTCTTCTTTTACTTCTTCTTTTCTCTACACTTGACAATTTTGAAGTCCTCTTCGTTGAGACAAATGAACTGTCAACGCAATCGTTTGATAATTGGCTTGAATTTAATCTGTAAGGATTTTTCAATCCTTGCTGGCACGCTCGCATTTATGATATTTTCCTTCGTAGAAAAGATAAGCCAATAATTTTTGGCACACCCAGTGGGATTGCCAAGTGTAAGAAATGACAAACGATTTAGATTTCGCCATTCGAACTTGTCAATTTAAAATATATTGGCGTGAAAGAAAAATTTTGGATCTTCAAGAAGAGATCCATTTTCTCGATGAAATAAACTTTTATCCATTGCAATATTATTTAGTGGAAGAAAAAAGACACCATTTAATTGGAGAAATTCATCAACTTGATATGGAAATTCGCCAATGGAATGATGAGTTACCAACTCTCACTACCAAGTCTTTAACTGAAGCTTTAATGGTCGGAATTGGTGAATTTTTTCAGAATTTTTCCATGGTTGAAAATAGCAAAAGTAAAGAGTTGATTTCATCAATGGCTCGGGGGGTTCAAGAGTCCGTTTTTAAAGAGCCAAATTATGAAATTAACATAACGAAAGAGCATGTTCTTGAGCTAAATTTGGCTAAGAATGATGTTCCATGCATGGCTTAGGGGGTCTCAAAATCAATTTTTAGAGAGTCATGTCATGAAAATAATATATCTATGGGTGATTTTCATAAGCCATTAATGACTAACATGGAAAAACAACCCACTTTGTCAAATAATTATGAAAATCTATTCGGCAAAAGTCATGTTTTTAAAACAAACATGGTCAAGAATAATGAACAAGCCACTGTTCATGAATTCAAAATTTTTGGCATTTTTCAAAATGTCAAAAAGTATGAATTTTCATGGTCACATTATACCATAACTTTTGGTGTTCAAAATCCTTTTTGGATTTGTGGTTCACATCAAAATATAATCCTGATGATGTGACTAATAAAATTAACAAATTGTTCTTATGAGTTCGAAGCATGAACTTGGCTAAAACAAATGATGACCATTTAAAATGCATGAACTTAGCTAGAAAAAGCCTATACATTTAAATAAATGGTTGAGAATGTCTTATCTTTTCAAATTGATGGCCAGTTGTACACAATCAAAGCATCGAACATACATTCGAAGCATCAAGAGTTGTTTCGAAGGTTGATTATTTCGCCTTTGAAGCTGTATAAAGCTTTGAAGATACATTCGAAGCATCAAGAGTTGTTTCGAAAGTTGATTACTTCATCTTCGAAACTGTATAAAGCTTTGAAGATACATTCGAAGCATCAAGAGTTGTTTCGAAGGTTGATTACTTCACCTTCGAAACTGTATAAAGTTTCGAAGATACATTCGAAGCACCAAGCCTAACCTTGAAACTTCATTGTAAGTATCATCATCCTATATCAATGCTTCCAACCTTCGAAAGGTGATGTTGTTCCTTCAAATTTGTTCCACAAGACCTTCGAACGATGAATTTGGTCTTTTATACCACCTTCGAAGCTTGTTATTGGTCATCTAGTCATAATTTCATACTCATTCGAAACACTTTATTGGTACTATTATATCATTCGAAGCACTTTGTTGATATTATTCGAAGCACTTTATTGCTTAGATTAGTCATGTGCATGGTTCGGCCCTTCAAAAATTCAAAGTAAACATCATTTTTAAGGGCCGCGGGGGGGTAATGTTGGCACAATAAATCTGTAATTTTTTGCAGGACACGTGGCATCCTCTTATTCATTTGGAAGTTAAAAGAAGTTATAGAGATGATGGAGAATATGAAGGACAAAGTGGATGAGTGGAAGGACAAAGTGGATGAGTGGAAGGGCAAAGTGGATGAGTGGAAGGAAACATGGCAAGACGAGAATAACGATGGAAGAAATGAGTAATTACTAAGTAGTTATTGCTGTATTTTTTCCTCTATAAATAGCCATTAATGGCTACATTGTAAGGGGGTCCAGAATTCATAATCAAAGACAATTGATTTCAATATTTATTGTCATTTTCCTTATCTTATGAGTAGTTTAACATAGATTTATATTTCGAAACATTTATTTTCAGTATTTTCATTTCGAAGCATTTTATGCACTTCCTCTTCGAAGCATAGGAGTAGAGGTAAATAATTATTACTTTGATTGTTCACTCAATCGCCTTTCTCCGTCCCTCTTTCTTCTTTTACTTTTTATTTTCTTTACACTTGACAATTTTGAAGTCCTCTTCGTTGAGGCAAAAGAACCGTCAACGCAATCGCTTGATCATTGGCTTAAATTTAATTTGTAAGAATTTTTCAATCATAGGAAAAATAAGCCAACAATGTGTAATAGAGAGGAAAAATAATTTTGAAATTTTTTTCTAAAAACTTTCAACCAAACATATTTTTAAAAATTTTTCTTCAAAAACATGATTTAAGGGGTTGTTTGGGATGTTCTAAATAAATGTACTATTTGACTTTTTATGAAATATGAGTTGAGTTTGAAATGATGTGGTAGAGAAGTAATACAAATTAAATAAGATAATGTGATTTAAATAGAATAGTAATTTTTTGACTTTTTAACTTTTTTTCGGGAATACCAAACCTAGCCTAAGAGACAAACCAAACATGCCCTACAAATTTTGTTTGTTTGTTAGGTTGGTAAATCCATAACCAACCAAGGGCATTTCAGTATTTCAACACTCACCTTGGCGATACTCCGCGTTTTTGTTTTCTTCGCCCTCTCTCTCTCTCTCTCTATTTGAAGAGAGAGGGTAGGGATTGAAGCGGCTTTTACGCTACACAGTCCTTTTCTTCGACTCCAAACTCACAAATGCTCAAGGACTGAACCACTCACACTTCTATCCAAACCCTAATTTCTTCCCCAATTCTCTCTACTCAATCCGATATCTCCAAATTTTGCCTTCGAAAACGCTCCAAGATTTCGTACGAAACGCTTTTCCCTCTCCGATCGGTAAATTTTTTTTTTTTTTACCCCATTTCGATATCTTTTGAAAATTTGAATGTCTGTATTTATTTTCTGTTTTTCGCATCTCTTATCTAGTCCTTTGTTCAATTAATTTCTATCACCGATTTGGGTTTAACTTTGTATGTATTTAAGCATTGCATGTGTACTTGTTCTGGGTTTTGTGGTTTTTGGTTGAACATCAAGAAGAGAAATCCAAAGAATCTGACCCTAGAAGAAGCAATTTCTTAGTCATAGATGATTTTAGGTCTTTCCTTAGGAACTCATTGTTTCAGTTTGCCCCCAAATATTGTGTTTAAGGTGGGTTTGTGTTGGGGTGTGATTGAAAAAAAAGGGGAAACAAAGAATTTTCATTTGAGAGTGCCAGTGCCACCCCTATTAAGATTGGCAACCTTTTTTTGCAAGTGAAAGACCCAATAGAAGAATGATCACTGGTTATAAGGACTGTGTTCTACCTGAACTCCCATTTGTGACTTTCTTTGGTTTAAGGTTTTGTATACATTCGGACCATGTTGGCTGTAAAATTTGATTTTGGGTTCTTCCTGCCTTGACCACAATCTCTTATAATTGGCAATATTTTTTTTTAATTTTTTTTTTCAGCTTTAAGTTGATTTGGGCTAATGATTACTCTACATTTTTGTAGTGCTCTCTCTCTCTCTCTCTCTCTCTCTCTCTGTGCGCTTGTAATTTGCACATTGTTACAATTTTGGCAAATTCAATATTTCTTCTGTATTAATGGTTTTGTTGTTGATTATATTGGAATGTGTGAGATGCTATCTTGGCACATTGCTGATCCAAAAAAAGAAAAAAAAAGCAACATCTTGGCACATAGAATACGTTATGGAGTAATATGTGATAATAAGTTTTTGTAGTCTTTGGTGGTCACTTGATGGTTTTAATGCGGGTCTTCTTAGGTTTGCTTCATCTTTCTAAAATTGTATCTGGTGCTGTGTATTAGTTTGTTAGGCCATATCAGGTTGTGATTGAGCATCACTGATGTTACATGGACTTTTATATTTCCTCTACAGTATCCGTGTCCACCGGATATGATATGGGTAAGAGTGTGGGATATGTGTCTGACACTTATGCCCAATTTAGACACTCAAATTTTTTAATACGTCACAATACATGAAGAATAAGAAACTTACATTTGTTATAAAAGTAATATTTGTAGCCTCTCACATGAGTTAGATATAGAAATTTTATGGTAGTGTTTGGTAGAGTTTTCTAAATATGTTTTGAGAATAGGAGTTGTATTTTGAGTTTGTGAGTTTTGAAATTATGATTTGAGTGTGGAAAATTTGTTTGATGAATGAGTTTTGAAAAGAGTTTTGCATTGAGTGGGGAATTTTTGATGTGACATGTGATATTTGATACAAAAGCTTACAACTCAAAATTCTATTAAAGCTCACAAAATTTTTTTAAAAATTCAAAAAATATTTTTTTTGAATATATAAAAATTAACATGTGTCAATTGCAAAAAAAAAAAAAAAAATTACACTTTTCCGGTCAACTGGTTGGACAACCGGTTAGGCCAAATTTCAAAAAAATTAAAATTTGAAAATTGCGTCTCACACAGATTTTTCTGCGGAATTTTTTAAATGTTGTGGAAACATAGTTTGAACATCCTATCCAAACATCAACATGAATTAGATATAGAAATTTTATATTTTTCTTGAATCCTATTTAATTTCTAGTATATTTGTACATAATTTACAATATCTCATCTAAAAATATTTCCCCGTACCCATATCTAATTGTGGATATGTATTCCAAGATCCTAAGATTTAAATTTATGAAGGTTTGACACTTGAATACACATCCGCACCCGATATTCATATCCGAGTCCATGTAACATATGAGTACATTGAAGGATATTGGTGTATTCTCAACTTTATTTGTTGAGTGTGTTGTGTATTGTGTATTGTTATCAGGTTGTGATTGTTTTCTCATAGAGTATACCATGTCCCTGACATCATTTTACATGTTGGTTTCTTGTTGAATCCCACTAAGACTGATGATAAAATTTATGATTTTTTTACTTGTTTACAAATATCAGGTTCTACTGCGCTTCCACAAAAGTTGGTCGCGTAATATCGGTCGTGAGTCATCATTTTCAATTTTCTTCCAGGGTTTTAATTCCACAATGGCTGGTGATTCCCTCGTGAATGTTCCTAATGGCATTCTCAATACAATTCCTGATCCACAGAGGACTTACCAAGTTGTTGTGGCTGCAACTCAAAATATGGGTATTGGTAAGGATGGGAAATTACCTTGGAAATTGCCTTCTGATCTCAAATATTTCAAGGA
Organism: Camellia sinensis; assembly: GCF_004153795.1. NCBI lineage: Eukaryota > Viridiplantae > Streptophyta > Magnoliopsida > Ericales > Theaceae > Camellia > Camellia sinensis. Next base: position 286,076 of record NW_021025785.1, on the reverse strand, counting down.
TGTTACTTTGACTACATCAGATCCTGTAAAAAAGAATGCAGTCATTATGGGTAGAAAAACCTGGGAGAGCATTCCGCTGGAGCATCGGCCTCTGCCTGGTCGCCTTAATGTTGTTCTGACTCGTTCTGGGAGTTTTGATATTGCAACTGCTGAGAATGTTGTGATTTGTGGAAGCATTGGTTCTGCTTTGGAGTTATTGGCAGCATCTCCTTATTGTCTATCAATTGAGAAAGTGTTTGTTATCGGAGGTGGTCAGATTTTGAGGTGTGCAGTTTGTTGTTTTTTGTGGACCTTTTCTTTTCTATCTTTCTTTCCTTTTCCGCCCCATTGTTTTTAGCTCATTAATCTTTCTAATGCAGGGAAGCCCTCAATGCTCCTGGTTGTGATGCCATCCACATTACAGAAATTGAGACTAACATTGAATGTGACACTTTCATCCCTGCTGTTGATATGTCTGTCTTCCTGCCATGGTACTCATCTTTCCCGTTGGTGGAAAACAACATTCGCTATTCTTTCACTACTTATGTTCGTGTGAAGAATATTACAATTGAACCCCTTAGTCAGGCCAATGGTCTGAAATCTGATAATAGCTTGAATTTTGATAAGTTTGAGGTGAAGAAATTCTCTTTCCTGCCTAAGATGATTTTTGAGAAACATGAGGAGTATTTGTATCTGAGACTGGTTCAAGACATCATCTCTGATGGCACTTCTAAAGATGACAGGACAGGGACCGGTACTCTATCAAAATTTGGTTGCCAGGTAATGTGAAACTTATGTCACATGGGCACTACTTTTTTATTTCAATTCTGAAGGACAATTTCAAAAATATCTTGTGAATGGAGATATTTGATGTTCTTTGCCATTTTTTCCACAGATGCGGTTCAATCTGCGTAAATCTTTTCCACTTCTTACAACTAAGGCATGCTTAATTTATCTTTATTTCTTTCTTTTTCTTTTTTTTCTCTTCTTTTTTTTCTTCTTCAGTTGCTAGTTGATTATATCAGTCTCTTCAATAACCCAACATTCTGTTTAGTTATTCTTTCATATAGTTTGACATATGTCCCGTCATTGTTGTTAAATAGAAAGTATTTTGGCGAGGTGTTGTTGAGGAACTTCTGTGGTTCATCAGCGGCTCAACAAATGCTAAGGTAACTGCTGCTGTTGAACATTTTGTTTATGTGTTTTATTTCCCTTTCGAATCCTTATATACATAATGTGACTAGGCTGGAGCATGTTGGTTTTGTAACTTATTTATGATGTTGTTCATTCAATCAAAAAGTTCATTTAAAGATTTTTTTGTTTGGGTTTGATTGCTCATGTAGTTCAAATGGAAGATTTATTAAATGCTTCTAGTGGTATTGTAGCTTCAAGTGTATGCAACTTTGTAGTTGAGGCTGAAGGAGAACTCTGATGAGAACTTTAGAAACTTAAATTGGAGGACTCGAGACTATTTGTGGGACTTGTGATATGCATGCATCAGATGTGGACCTTCCCTTATGGATTTTATATGTGCTTCTATTGTAAAGTAAAATCACAATTCTTTAATATAGATGCAAGAGGGCTGTTGGAGGATATCACTGCTTCTTGGACCTTGAGATAATGTGTGGCCTTAGAATTTTTTGGGAACACTTTTCTTCTCTCTTTTTTCAGATAAATGTTTGGATGTTCTTGGATGGGTTTACAAGGCTGACGTCCTTAAACTTGAAGTTGCTTTTTATTTGGCAATGTTTTCTGTAGTTGGTTTCATACAAGCATTGAGACAGGGTCACTGTTAGTATTTCCTAAAGAGCAAGAAATTCATGAGGAAAGTTTGTGCAAAGAAAACCCTAGTTTGTGTGGGATGCCTAATTCTTTAGTAGATGCTTATAATTGTCTGGACATTATGAAGAGAACCTTTACAATTTAACTTACATCCCAAAAGGACCATCCATGCAGGATTTCAAGAAATCTCTATTTTGAATGGTACATTTGTTTTTATCTAGGGTCACTGTTAGTATTTCCTAAAGAGCAAGAAATTCATACCTAGAAATGAGGAAAGTTTGTGCAAAGAAAACCCTAGTTTGTGTGGCATGCCTAATTCTTTAGTAGATGCTTATAATTGTCTGGACATTATGAAGAGAACCTTTACAATTTAACTTACATCCCAAAAGGACCATCCATGCAGGATTTCAAGAAATCTCTATTTTGAATGGTACATTTGTTTTTATCTATTTCTGTTTTCGTCTGATCAGAAGTCTGTAAAAATAATTGCTTTGTGCCTTCAAACCATGTGACAAAACAAATGGAACCATATATATGATATTATGGTGTATTAGGATTGCATAGCTTTTGTTGTTAACAGGTCCTACAGGGAAAGGGCATTCATATATGGGACGGAAATGCATCCAGAGACTACCTTGATAGGCAAGTACAGAGCTATTGCTACTGTTTAGTTCTAATGTTACCTATACAAATTTACTTGATTTTTATTTATTTTTATTTATTTTTTTTTTTCTTCAGTATTGGTTTAGTTGATAGAGAAGAAGGTGACTTAGGTCCCGTTTATGGTTTCCAGTGGAGACACTTTGGTGCTAGGTTGGTGAATTTTATTCTTTATCAAGTATAGTTGGTTGATTGCACATTCACTGATGGAACTATCTTCATTTTTTCATCTGTGGGACTTGTGAAATACAGGTATACAAACATGCATGCTGACTACACTGGCCTTGGATTTGATCAGTTGTCAGATGTTATTGACAAGATTAAGAATAAACCAGATGATCGGCGGATCATTCTATCAGCTTGGAACCCCTCTGATCTCAAATTGATGGCACTTCCCCCTTGCCACATGTTTGCTCAGGTATTTAAAGAAGTTCATCTGTATTTTTCTATTACTTCTCTTTGTCTGAGTAAACTCTCTCTTTCTTTCCCTTTTTATTTATTTGTGGGTGCAGTTCTATGTAGCCAACGGGGAGTTATCGTGTCAAATGTATCAGCGCTCTGCTGACATGGGTCTGGGTGTGCCATTTAACATTGCATCTTATTCCCTCTTGACATTCATGATTGCTCACGTTTGTGGTATGTGTTAATAACACCACTATAACAAGTTCTATGCATATGTTTAAAAGTAAACATTCTATGGCACACTCACATCTGATGTGTTGATGCACGTGGATTTCTTTGGCATGCATCATGTTAAAGAACTTGCTTGGATAATTAAAGAATGAAAGTGTCATCTTACCCACCATACCCATTAGTTATCTGTAGTTTAGTCCGATTAAATATACCTTGACTTTGGGTTATGTGTTAAGAATTTGTTTTGATTCCTTTTTATTTGTACAGATCTTGTTCCAGGTGATTTTGTCCATGTTATTGGGGATGCTCATGTTTATCGCACTCATGTCAGACCTTTGCAGGAGCAGCTTCAGAAACTACCTAAACCTTTTCCAGTAAGTAAACCTTTTCCAGTAAGTGTAATCTATCAACTGACTATTGTTGCGGTTTGGAAGAAGTATTGTTTCCTTTCACTTGCCCTTCTTTTCATAGTTTTTGGAATTCCTATTCCACACCCTTCTAATTATACTATTTTTACATGCAGATTTTGAAGATCAATCCTGAGAAGAAGGATATAGATTCCTTTGTGGCAGATGACTTTAAACTCATGTGTTATGATCCTCACCAGAAAATTGAAATGAAAATGGCGGTGTAGAGTTACTACTATGTGGAAGATATGTTGTTCCCTCTTGTCAAAACAATATCTGCTCTTAATTTTGAGGCAAGTACCTAATTTTTTTGCCTCCATTCCTGTCCTTCCAAGATTAGTGCCTCACAGAAACTCATAAATCATGTTAATCAATTCAAATTATGCTATAGCTGTCTACAGTCAACTATGATTTTAGCTATACGTTTTGGTCATGATTCATGTAAATGGGCCTTTATGCTAATTTGTCAACACCATTATGATATTGGTTGATATACAAGTGCCATGCCTCCTTTTAAAGGTGAAAATGCTTACTTATATTGATTTAACCGACCATAATTGATCAAGAAAAATATGAGGTGTTAGTCCAAACTAATAAATAATTTTCCTCACCCCCCCCACTGCCCTTTTCTTCTCGTACCACCACTGCACACATATATTAACGAGCCCCCCAAGTAATGTAAAGCAGTTCAGTGTATAAATAATTAATAGGACTAGTAAACATCAAGTTATGCACTGTTTATATCAATGTATTTTGTTTGCTACCAGGATGGTTTATCCGGCTGCTGTAAGGTGCTTACATCATCAGTTTCCTTACCTACCGTCAAAAATTTATCCTCCCCTTCACAATCAAATGTTTATTTCATCATATAGCCCAAACCCTCTAGGTTCGCCTAATTTTTTTTGTAAAAGCAGCTGTTGGGTTTTGGTATTGAAAAGCAGCTGTTTTAGGCTTTTGGTAACCAAATTGAAATTCATTTTTGAAACCTTAAGAGTTCCATGTTTTCCAAAAAAGCTGAAAATCCTGTTTTTTGGGGGGCGGGGCTTCTGGCTTGTCAGTTTTTGGGCAAACAAAGCAGCTAATAAAATGACTATAAATCCATGTTATGACTTCAAATGTTGTCTGAAAGGTGCCTCAGTTAGATATGTATTGTTGATTTCCTACTTGTTTGCTTTTGCAGTCTCCATAAAGACAAGAATTTGCAGTGCCTCGTGTAAAATGTTTAGAGTGCTCAGAAAATGTTGAGTTTTATGTGTTGTCACCAACTTTTGAGTTTTGATGGCGTGTGAATTTGATTTTAGTCATCTAAGTATATCTAAAATGGTGATAATAAATTGACTCTCTGAAATTGGTTGATGATGCAGGCACAGCTGCCGGAGGGTTTTGTCGGCATAGACTTTTACGTACAAATAAAAAACTGCTAGCGGGATATTACCCAATTATTACATATGTAGGGACTGAAAATCCTTTAGTTCGACACAGAAATAGTGGATCTAAGGTGATTTAGGATTTTGCGTTTGGTTTGGTTTGGTTTGGACCTGTTATATGAAGTTTACACCTTTTTAAGTGCTGCATATACCAGTGTACCGATGAACAGACTTGGATTATGAGTTCTTCCTAGTTCTCTCTTTATTACAGATTGCTAAACCTAGAGATGTTTTGATGACCTCAATTGTTGTGGTGGGAGACCCAGGATATCAGAAAAAATTTGATTTGGTTTGAATTTTGTTTCTGTTTTCCCCAAAATGATTGAATTTTTTAGTTCTTCCTAATTCTCTTTATTTGTTTTTGTTTGTCTATTGTAGTGCTTCATATTAAATATAGTTTTTATTCAACTTTCTACTTAAATTAAAGTAAAAATTTGAGTAAAGTCTGAAGATGTTTTAAGTATATATAGAAGTTTGCATCATATTATTGCTTGAAGTTCAATCACATTAACACAAACAAATTAAAGTGGTAAAATATAGCTGAATATGAATAAAATTCTTCTAACCCAAGCCTAGGACAAGCTTGTTTTCAAAGTCTCTCTCTTTCTCTCTACACTCCAAATTGCTTGATACATAGAAATCACAAAATACAGAAATTAGCAATAGTCACGTGTACGATCCTCAATAGAAAAGAACAAAATGTAATGTGTTTGAAAGCGTAATTATATAGTATGGAATGAAGTGCAGACGGAGACCCAAAAAAAAAAAGCTAGAGGAACCAAAAAATATCAAGGAAAACGAATGTGTGATTTACATTCATTATTCGGGTGGCCAGTGAGTCTTCTGATACAAATGTTAAATCTGGCTCATACTTATTTATTTTGTTTTTTGAGTTTTTGGTTTATAGAATTACTCAACAAAAGCTCCTCTACCTCATGGCTGCATTTTGAGTCCCATCAAAGAACAGAAAATATTTGAAACCCCTCAAATAGTTCTAATTTGATTCATAAAGTCGTGATGTGATGTGTTAATTTTTGATTTATTGTTCATTCAACTATGTAAGGTGCCACTGCCTTATCACATCATTGTGATCGAATATAGAAATCTAAATGATGAGTCTCTAGCATTTCTCCATCAATTCATGTAAATGGGCCTTTATGCTAATTTGTCAACACCATTATGATATTGGTTGATATACAAGTGCCATGCCTCCTTTTAAAGGTGAAAATGCTTACTTATATTGATTTAACTGACCATAATTGATCAAGAAAAATATGAGGTGTTAGTCCAAACTAATAAATAATTTTCCTCACATACCCCACTGCCCTTTTCTTCTTGTACCACCACTGCACACATATATTAATGAGCCCCCCAAGTAATGTAAAGCAGTTCATTGTATAAATAATTAATAGGACTAATAAACATCAAGTTATGCACTGTTTATATCAGTGTATTTTGTTTGCTACCAGGATGGTTTATCTGGCTGCTGTAAGGTGCTTACATCATCAGTTTCCTTACCTACCGTCAAAAATTTATCCTCCCCTTCACAATCAAATGTTTATTTCATCATATAGCCCAAACCCTCTGGGTTCGCCTAATTTTTTTTGTAAAAGCAGCTGTTGGGTTTTGGTATTGAAAAGCAGCTGTTTTAGGCTTTTGGTAACCAAATTGAAATTCATTTTTGAAACCTTAAAAGTTCCATGTTTTCCACAAAAGCTGAAAATCCTGTTTTTTGGGGGGCCGGGGCTTCTGGCTTGTCAGTTTTTGGGCAAACAAAGCAGCTAATAAAATGACTATAAATCCATGTTATGACTTCAAATTTTGTCAGAAAGGTGCCTCAGTTAGATATGTATTGTTGATTTCCTACTTGTTTGCTTTTGCAGTCTCCATAAAGACAAGAATTTGCAGTGCCTCTTGTAAAATGTTTAGAGTGCTCAGAAAATGTTTTGAGTTTTATGTGTTGTCACCAACTTTTGAGTTTTGATGACGTGTGAATTTGATTTTAGTCATCTAAGTATATCTAAAATGGTGATAATAAATTGACTCTCTGAAATTGGTTGATGATGCAGGCACAGCTGCCGGAGGGTTTTGTGAGCATAGACTTTTACCTACAAATAAAAAACTGCTATCGGGATATTACCCAATTATTACATATGTAGGGACTGAGAATCCTTTAGTTCGACACAGAAATAGTGGATCTAAGGTGATTTAGGATTTTGTGTTTGGTTTGGTTTGGTTTGGACCTGTTATATGAAGTTTACACCTTTTTAAGTGCTGCATATACCAGTGTACCGATGAACAGACTTGGATTATGAGTTCTTCCTAGTTCTCTCTTTATTACAGATTGCTAAACCTAGAGATGTTTTGATGACCTCAATTGTTGTGGTGGGAGACCCAGGATATCAGAAAAAATTTGATTTGGTTTGAATTTTGTTTCTGTTTTTCCCCAAAATGATTGAATTTTTTAGTTCTTCCTAATTCTTTTTATTTGTTTTTGTTTGTCTATTGTAGTGCTTCATATTAAATATAGTTTTTATTCAACTTTCTACTTAAATTAAAGTAAAAATTTGAGTAAAGTCTGAAGATGTTTTAAGTGTATACAGAAGTTTGCATCATATTATTGCTTGAAGTTCAATCACATGAACACAAACAAATTAAAGTGGTAAAATATAGCTGAATATGAATAAAATTCTTCTAATCCAAGTCTAGGACAAGCTTGTTTTCAAAGTCTCTCTCTTTCTCTCTACACTCCAAATTGCTTGATACATAGAAATCTCAAAATACAGAAATTAGCAATAGTCACATGTAGGATCCTCAATAGAAAAGAACAAAATGTAATGTGTTTGAAAGCATAATTATATAGTATGGAATGTAGTGCAGACGGAGACCCAAAAAAAAAAAAGCTAGAGGAACCAAAAAATATCAAGGAAAACGAATGTGTGATTTACATTCATTATTCGGGTGGCCAGTGAGTCTTCTGATACAAATGTTAAATCTGGCTCATACTTATTTATTTTGTTTTTTGAGTTTTTGGTTTATAGAATTACTCAACAAAAGCTCCTCTACCTCATGGCTGCATTTTGAGTCCCATCAATGAACAGAAAATATTTGAAACCCCTCAAATAGTTCTAATTTGATTCATAAACACGTGATGCGATGTGTTAATTTTTGATTTATTGTTCATTCAATTATGTAAGGTTCCACTGCTTTATCACATCATTGTGATCGAATATAGAAATCTAAATGATGAGTCTCTAGCATTTCTCCATCAACACTTTCCCCTTCTTCCTCTGCATTCTTGTTGCCAATCTCTTCTACATCATCTTCTTTTTGATCTAGTTTTTTGGCCTCCATTTCTCCAGCCACCCTCTTCTTCTCTATGAGGAACTCAACCAAGCCTTGCAATACACTCTCAGGGTTCTCATTCTTCAGTAGTTGCTCCCCAATTTCTGCTGGGGGCACCATGGTCTTCCCCAACAAACCTTCAATTTCAGGAAAAAGAGAGTGGTCATTGAGCCCAAGATAATTTGCAGCTAGGGTTTTGAATCCACAAGCGCTGCAATAAGACATGCGGATGTGCACATCCATCCAGCCAAGGCGTAACAGAGCTGGGTCTAGCCTTTCTTTGTGATTGGTTGTGAACATGATGATTTGCTCGTCTCCACAGCTCGACCACAGTCCATCGATGAAATTTAACAGTCCTGATAGTGTTACCTACGATAAGAAGGAACAAAATTTGAAATTTAACGGTGGGGCTATGGTTTGTATGATTTTTGCATTTTTTGGAAAGTGTCATATGCAGAAAAACGTTTTCTTTTATTTAGTTACGACCCTTAAAGTGATGTCCTAGTAGTTGTGGTAGTGGTGTGTTGGCAGGATGGTGAAGGTGGTGGTAGTGGCGGTGGTGGCAATGGTAGTGTTAGTAGAGTGGTGGTCGTGGTAGGGTGTTAATGGTGACAATAGTGGCCGGATAGATAAATCTAGCCTGAAAATTGTTTTTCACCTTTAAAAATCAAAAAGCATTTTACTCCCATACAACCTCGTTTTCATTGAATTTCATGTGCAGTTAGAAAACCTTTTTCAAAAAAGCCCAAGAATGAAATCTATGAATGTGGCAAGAGGATCAAGAAGATGATCTATGTAACTAAGAAAAAGAAACAAAATGGAACAAGAAGAAGGACTTGCTTGGTTTTCTTTCTTTTCCGTAACAATATTAATAGTATGAGCATGCCTTACTTCATTAGATTGAAGCATCCTTAAAACTTCCTCCTCTGCATCTCTTTGATCTTCCAAGTCAATGCTACAATCTATGTCCTCAACAAGAAGTATACACCGATTTGCCGTTGCAATCAACAACTTCCTCAGCTCAGAATTGTCATGTATATCAGTCCCAAATCATACGCATCAAACTTTAGGTAATATGCCATTGCCGCAATCAAGCCCGATTTTCCTGTCCCCAGTGGCCCATACAACAAGTACCCGCGTTTCCAAGCCTTCCCAACCCTCTGATAAAAGTCTCTTCGCCTCACAAACCTCTCTAGATCCTCCGTCACCATCCTCTTCATCTCCGCGTCCATTGCCAATGTCTCAAATGTGGATGGATGGTCAAGATTTATCGAATCCCAAGTATAACTCATGCCTGAGTACATCCGCGCGTGTGCATTATTCAAAGTACGTATCTTTAAAGCCTTTCTCCCATCTTTCAAATTCTCTGTCTCTTTTAGTATTAAAGGAAAATAAGAATCAAACACAATGTTTTTATGTTTTTTATTGAATATGAGTATTGATCCGGGTACATGGCTTGCTTGGATTCAGTGTCTATTTCGACTTGATACCATTTAAATTAAACCCCATTGAAATTGTCTATCATTGATTGATTTTTCGCCATGGAAGTCCAAATCTTTGTCTCTTTCTCCGGTATGCTTACTTTGTACAATTGGGTATTGAGAGAGATTCTGGATCCCAAATAGATTTGAGCAGCTTTGTAGATTTGATTCCCAACAAGCCCATCAAATTCTTCAATGATCAAGACTACTTCAGATGAGAGACTTGAAAATGTTTCAGATTTTCGAGAAGAGATAGTATTGGAGCTCATATGGGACCAAATCGCGGACGATTGATTGGACCAACATGGCAGAAGCAGCTATGGAAGCTGCTGTGGTAACCACTGTTTTTGCAGAAGGCATGTTGGCTTCTGAAAACATGTTTTGCAAACATAGTTTGGTTTGGGGTGTCAAGTGAATGATTGGAGCAGAGAATTGAAAGTGTGAAATTTCTCTCTTTTTGTTCTCCTCTGTTGGTATTATCTCTCTCAAGTCATTGTGGAACGTATATATGAAGGGTGATGTAACAAGTGTGCATAGAAGATTTAAAATATTATATATAAATTCAAAAAGTTAATAAAATAGTCGCAACAATAAATGCATCTAAGTTAAAATGGAAAATTATGAGAGATTGTGATTTCACTTTGAGAGAACGTTTGGGTCGTTTGGGTTTGGTAGGTCCATTTTATGACTGATTTTAGTGATCTGAAATATTTATTTTTTAAGATTTATTGAGTAGAATATTGATATAAAAAATTAAGATGATCAGATTTTAATAACTATATATTTAAATCAAATTTATATTACAAAAAATTGATGACTATTTTTGAAATTATATTTGTCGTTTATTTTTTAAAAATAAATATGATTCAATTATTGATGTACAATCATCTTAAATATTTTACTTAACGAGTCTTAAAAAGTAAACAATTTAAATTACCAAAATCAATCTCAAAATGAATCTATCAAACCTAAACACTAATAAAAATCAATTAATACAACTATAAATATACCTTAACAAGGGCCAACGAATAATCGTTGACAATAGCCATATAGGAATTTGAAGCCAAGGAATGAGAAGGTGATTTCATCTGGTACTTCCATGGATTTCATCAGTAGTTTTTTTTTTTTTTTTGATCTGGAGAAAATCCATTAAAAAAAGTCAAACGACACTTATAAGAGTTCATCTAACCCAATACTTACACCAAATAAAGAAAAAATCTAAGAAGTACAAATGAAAGAATTTATAAAAATATTCAGACGCACATTTTACACTGATACTCATACTGCAAAACAAAATCAATTGTAAGAATTCGATAATAAAACATGTCTGGAATAATTTATAGACCCCCACAAAGAGAATAAATTTATCACCACCACTAAACAAAACAACGACAAAACTCACAAAAATATAAGCAATCAGAAAACAGAAAAGCAAACCCACAAATATGAGTTTACTTTTGTCTTGTTTAGTTGACTTGTATTATTTTGTATCAATATTTCTACGAGCATAGACAAAATACATACTTGACCACCCAAGATCTCTTTGGCGTTTTTTGTTAAGGTTGTTTATAATTATTTATTTTTTTGAAAATATGTATAGATCGTTTTTATTTTAATTTATTAAATAAAAATAACTTAAATAAGTTGATAATCTAAAAATTGAAGAATAGATACTTTTGCTTTTACCTTTTTATCATCAATTTTGAACTTAAAACAAAAGTTATATCAAACGTATCCAAAATCATGGTTAGCCATACACGTTAAACAATGGAGCCTCTCATTAAAAAAGCTACTCTACTCATGTAGCTACAACTATGATTTTGTAATTATATTTGTAAGTTATTAATTATATATACTTCATTTCAAGTCAATAAAAGTATAATATGATTCTCTACAATAATATCCTTGCAATAATGAAGAATTCTTTGTGTTTTGAGCTTAAACTATTTACTATTTAAGTCATCATTGATTGTGTTTTGAATTTGAATTATTTATTTAAAACTATCATGTTTAAATGTTTGTAAAGAGATTTGTGAACCATGATAATAACTTTTTTTCATTTATTTTTCTTTTATTTTCACAAATTTAAGATCTAAATACAAAAATTTTGTAGGAGAAAAAGAAAGGAGATTTTTTGTAATAGTTTATTTTTCCTTCACAAATTCAATATCTAAACAATGTAAATATATTTTGAAATTGAAACTATAATTTAATACCATAGATGATATGCATCAATTCTTATAAACAGATTATGTATATAGCAATGGTACAGATATTAAAATTTCCTATTAAAAATCTTATTAAAGCCATACATGTGTAATTTGCAAACATCATTAAATATCATTATTTTTTTTATAACTAATTATATTTTACGTTCTATATTTTTTGGAAATTTTTTAATAATCAGGTATGTATGTGTCATTTTGTGTGTGTGTGAATTAGGTTAACTCAGAACTAGTTAACCCATTACTTTCATAGTTTCAAAATTATTAATCTTTCTTTGGTCTGTTATCATTGTTGATATCTTCTTGAGTCATTGGTACAAAACAAATACTACAAACAAAAGGAAAGAAGAAAAAGAAAAATAAATATATAAAGAAGAAGAAACACATATTCATTTCTTAGACATAAATTAATCACACAAAATTAAATACAAGAAGATTGTGCCTTCGTTTGGCATAAGTTAAAATAGAATTTTTTTTGTCTAAAATAGTTATAAAAAGACAAAATAAGCTTTTTATCCCAATAAAACAAAATATCATATTTAAACTATGATCATTTTATCTTTTTTCTCACAAAAGTCAAAAAAGTCAAAAAGTCTATCCCAAACGAGACTTTTTAAAAAATTAAAACGTCAAAAAGCCAACCCATATCCCAATTGAACCTGTGAGACTTAAAAAAGGTCGAACCCATATACAATCAAATTTTCTCAACAACTTTCTATGACAAAATATTGTATAATTATTTCAAAATAAATAAATAAATAAAATAAGTTACAGTAAACTCTATTAAACTATGATCTATTTACATTTTGTCTCATGAATTTTAAACTTAATAGGTTAAGTATTATCTTGTTATAGTTAACCTCTTTTGTTAGGAATCTATTAGAGATTTACACAAAATCACATCATCTGTAAAACACATAAAATATTTATTAAATTTTTATTGTAATAATATTCTCATTTGGTGACAGCGTTTGCACTTTGCCACTAAGATAAGAGAGATTTGCATTATTGCTCTAAGGGTATGTTTGATTAGGTGGATTGGAGCATGGGATTGGGATTATTAATCCGTGGGCCCAATTATCTTATGTTTGTTTTAACATTTTGATTTAGGATTAATAATCCAATAGATAATTAATCTAACAAATTTGTAGGATTATTAGTAATGGGGTAAGGGTGGGATTATTAATTCAATGGATATTAATCCAATTGGATAGTGAATACCACACTAATTTAATAGGATTATTAATACTTCACTATTAGTGTTGTGAATCAAACATGACCTAAAAGAATTAGAGAGTTGTTATTCCTATTCTAAGAGTATTAATGTAACTACGTATAATAAAAGACAAAAAAAAAAATGAGTACATTTAGAGCAAAATAGAATAGGAATAACGACTCTCAAAAATTAATAAAAACTATTGTCTTAAAATGTTAATAAATATGTCATATATTTCATAAATAACTTGCTTCCATTTAAATTTTAGAATAAAAATTTATAAAAATTTAACAAAAAATATGAAGCCCTCGTTTGACATGGGATAAAGAAATTTTTTAACAGAAATTTTAACTATAAAAAGACAAAATAAATTTTGTAATTTAATAAAATATCACATTCAAACTAATCGAATCCTAATAAGATAAAAACTCAATGTGATTAATTATTGAGTTTCAAAATTTAAAAAGAGAAAGCGTAAATAAATCATAATTTAAGATTAGAATAAAAAAGAAAAATTGGAATCGGAGATGGCCTACACAGAACTTCCTAGTCTTTAATGATTAGAACTGTACACAACCATATCTTTATAGGGAAAAATCTAGGCAGAACTTGAAGCACTTTTTCTTTTTCTTCTTTTTGGAAATTACTTATCAGTTTTGCAGGAAAAAAAAAATACAAATATGAAGAGATGTATGTGAGATTTGTATCCTTATAGCTTTTTACTTCCATCCATCATAAAATTGCTTGCACCATCCTTTCATATTTTTGTAGTTATTTTTCTCTGCTTCCCTGTTAAGTAATTTTCTTTTTTTAAAAAAAAAAAAACCATATTCCAAACAAAGAAGAGAAACATGGTTAAAAAAAAAAAACAAAAACAAAAAAAAAAAACAGAGGATTTCTTGAGCTTCTTCAGTATCTAACAATGGCTGAAAACTCTTCTTCTCTCAGGTACCTCTGCTGCCTCGCAATAAAATCCTCCACCGTCCGCCGGAACTCCTCTCCGCTCATCTTCTCCGCACATCTACTCATCGCCGCCGCACTCCTCCGCCTTACTCCGCCGCATCGTTCTTCACCACTTTCTCTCTTCAAATTCTCACACTGACTCTCTCTCCTCTGATACTCGATCTCGACTCCATGATCGATCTGATTCTTCAAACTGTTCTCAACATACTCTTCGCAGTAATCGAAACTCGTTTTGCTATTTCTAGTACTGTATTTCAGAAACAAAGTGATGATGATTGCGTTTCCGATCACGAACACGAACCAGGGACTAAACACGGCGATTGTTAGTCGCCGGAAGTAATCACCGGTGAGTTTGAGAGCGGAGAGTGGGAATTGAGTGGAGAGTTGGGAGATCATGAGGAGGAGGAAGAAGATCTCGATGAATCGGAGCAGAGTCGTGATGTTTTGAACCCTAGGGTACCTCATGATCGCGTTCGGCTTTTCGAATTTCAAGGTAGCGATGTTGAATGAATCCATTTTCTCGGAAATCGGATTGATTTTCATGGAATTTTTTGAGATTTTGGGAATTTTAGGAGAGAGAGAGTTGGTTTAGGGTGAGAACTGTGCCAAAAATCGCCATTTGTGAGGAGAGAGAGTTTGCTGCAACTATGATCATGGTAGAGAGAGAAGAGAGTACATAGAATGTACACAGAGAGAGAGAGAGAGAGAGAGAGAGAATGTCAGTAGAGAATGTCAGTAGTTTGTTTGGTTTTCTTTAGCTTTGGACTGGTAGTTGGTGACTTTCGAGGTTGGTTTGATATTTAAAGGCTCTGAAAAAATTAGATTCTGTCTAAAATTAAAAATAATAAAAATAAAAATTATTACTTGACTTTTCTTTGCATTTTTTTTTTCTTTTTCTTTTTTGTTTCTTTTTCTTTTTCATTACAACATAAGAAAAATGATTTGAACTTGTTTTAAAAAAAATATTATTAGACAATGTTGTAATTTTTCAAAAACCTAGTGAGATAAGGTTTTATTTAATAAATGGTTTCAGGTTTTCAAAAATCTTACCCTACTATTTCATTCTATTCACATTTCTTACTCATCTCATATAAGATATGAGATTTTGCTATTGTGAGGTCTCATGTGAGTTTTTCCTGAGAGAGAGAGAGAGAGAGAGAGAGAGAATGTCAGTAGAGAATGTCAGTAGTTTGTTTGGTTTTCTTTAGCTTTGGACTGGTAGTTGGTGACTTTCGAGGTTGGTTTGATATTTAAAGGCTCTGAAAAAATTAGATTCTGTCTAAAATTAAAAATAATAAAAATAAAAATTATTACTTGACTTTTCTTTGCATTTTTCTTTTTCTTTTTCTTTTTCTTTTTGGTTTCTTTTTCTTTTTCATTACAACATAAGAAAAATGATTTGAACTTGTTTTAAAAAAAAATATTATTAGACAATGTTGTAATTTTTCAAAAGCCTAGTGAGATAAGGTTTTATTTAATAAATGGTTTAAGGTTTTCAAAAATCTTACCCTACTATTTCATTCTATTCACATTTCTTACTCATCTCATATAAGATATGAGATTTTGCTACTGTGAGGTCTCATGTGAATTTTTCCTTTGCTACTGTGAGGTCTCATGTGAATTTTTCCTGAGTCTATTTTGATAATTTTAACTGTTGATATTATAAAAAAAATTGAGTATATAATCCATGAAAAAATATTAAGTTGATTGAATATTTATAATTACATAATTAGGCCTTACTCATTTATAAATATATATATATAGATAGTATATATTATCAAAATCACGTTTGTTGTTCGTTTTTTAAAAACACAAATGTGATGTTATGATGTGGTTATAGATGTCTGATTAATTTGATTTTTTTTTTTTTTTTTTTATGGATGATCTCAGAGGTGGTTAAATCATTAAGTTACTTAGGCCATCACCTAATATTGACGAGAAAATTTAAAAGCATTCTTATTGTTTAAAGTCAAAAACGATAGGTGGTCCGAAAAATCATGGCTCGAAACACTTAAAACGACGTCGTTTTAACACATTCGAACCACAAAAATTTGGGCTATCAAACATTTTCCATTTAAAGTCCCAACCTTTAAAAAGATTACTTAGATAAGACCTCGTTTTAATGTTTATATAGAGGTCTCCATAAATTTTGAGCCACAATTAGATGATCTGCACGACGAACCCTATAATATAAATAGTTCAAATCATCAAAAAAAGGGGACGAGATAGTAGTAACCTTTATTTCCGTTGTTATAAGTTTGTAAAACCCACATTTATATATACCAAAACCAAAAAAAATAAAAACTTAATTATTTATGGTAGGTATGAAGTATGGAGAAAAAAATGTTGGCAACTTAGAGAATGTTTGGGAAATGACTATTTTAATTGGTTTTTTAATTTTTTTTTGAAAAAATGTACCCAAACAAATAGAGAGATTGGTGTGATTGGATTTTTGACTTTTGACTATTTTAGCCAAAAAAAAATAAAATAAGGGTAAATTACTATAAATCAACTTGCTTGGTTTGGTTTTTTAGAATTTACTTTTTAGAAAATTGAGATTTTTTATTTTTCGTGTTTTTTTATTTTCATTGGATTTTTTTAATATTCTAAGCAATTTTTTTAATTTTTAGATACACATAACATAAATATACTTAAAAAGTATAATATTTGTGAAAAAAATATTTAGAAAATTCACTAAATACCAAAAATACCAAAAAAATATGAGAATTCAGTATATTTTTCATATTCTTGTATATTTATTGATTTTTTAAATATTTTTTACAAATATTTTACTTTTTGGAATACATCTAGGTAAGAGTATCTAAAAATTTACTAAACACAAAAAATATATATAAAAAAAATTTACAAGAATTCAATATATTTTCGTATTTTTGTATATTTATTGATTTTTTATAAATATTTTACTTTTTAGATGCATCTAAGTAAAAGCATCTAAAAAAGTTTTTTAAAAAAAATTGCTTAAAATTTTAAAAATATTCATTAAAAATAAAAAAAAATATGAAAAACAACAAATAAAAAAATCAATTTTTAAAAACTTAAAACCAAACATAGTGAATATTTTGAATTTTTTAAAAAAATTAGGCTTTGTTTGTCATAATCTAAAAAAGTCAAAAAGTTAAAAAATCATTATCCTATTTAAGTCACATCATCCTATTTAAGGCATATTACTTCTCTATCACATCACTTCAAATCTAACCTATACTCAATTCATATTTCATAAAAAGTTAAAAAATATACTTATTTAGATCATTCCAAATTATCCCAATTTACTTAGCCTCCGTTTGGGAAGTGGGTTGGTTTTTTGACTTTTTGAATTTTTTAGCTATTTTAACCTGGGCTTAAAAGCTTGGTTTGGGAAGAGTTTTTTGGCTTTTTGGCTTTTTTGAATTTTTTTGTGAGAGAAGAATGTAATGATTATGAATTGGATGTAATGTTTTGTTTGTTATGACTAAAATATTTTATTTTATTTTTTATAACTAAAATAATCAAAAAGCCCAAACCATGGCTTCCCAAAGGAAACCTTAGTCTAATTAGTTAGCCAATTGCAAGTACGCCGGTGTAACAGAGCGCCAAGTGTAGAGCATTAATTGGATCCCACACCCCTTCCTTACTTGCTAAGAAACCACCACGTAATATTTACTTTTATTTATTTATTTCTTTTTTTGAGAGCCAATTTTCTCTTTAAAATCAAATCACTTCAAATAACTGGCCTTTTTTCTTCTTTTTCTTTCAGTTAGTATTGGGGCCCTCCAAAAGAGCCCACGAATAATGGAGAGAGCACCGCTTTTACATGGCAATAATAAAAGATTTTGTTTTATTTTGTAGGGCCAATCAAAAAACGCTTTTTTGAAATTGAGACGGTGTGTGTTGGGGATTGTATTTTTTAAATATATTTTTATCTTGTTATTTGTGTTTAATACTTGTTTATAATTTTCAAAAGTTAATTTCACATTTAATTTTAAAAATTTGTTCAAGGTAAAAAAATTTACATTAACCGATCATCTCACGGGACGTCTTACCATCGGTCGTCTAGTCGGTTGACCGGAACAATAAATTTATTTATTTATATATTTTTTTTACATTTGATGCAAGTTAATTTTTATATATTCAATAAAAAATATTTTTTGAATTTTTTAAAATTTTTATGAGTTTTGAATAGAATTTTAAGTTGTGTGTTTGGTTATGAGTTGTAAGTTTTTGTGTTAAATATCATATGCTACATAAAAAATTCTCCACTCAATTTAAAATTCTTTTCAAAACTCATTCACCAAACAAATTTTTCACACTCAAATCATAATTGCAAAACTCACAAACTTATAACTCCAATTTTCAAATCATATTTAGAAAATCCTACCAAACACTATCTTAAATTTGAGAAGTGTTGGGATGTGTAAAGTGCCTACTATATGTATTTGTATAAGTTACTATAAATATATGTAAGTTGTGATTTTTTTAATTTTTTATTGATTAATTTATATATGTTTGTAAAAACTTACGTAATTTTATAAGGTAACTTACGTATATAGAAAAATTTAGTTAAAATCTCTCCATTGAATCCTTATTTAGTGAAAAAGAACAGCTTAATTTATTTTGTTTCATAAACTCCCTAGTGAGAAAATGCATAAGGATAAAGTAAAATATCTTTTTTTTTCTTAGATAATATTACCAGAGTAACATGTTACTGTCAAACAAAGTGATTGTCAAACAGACTAACATGTTACTGTTACTGTTACTGTTTACATTAATTTCGACAATAATAAAAAAAAAACTTAAAGAATTTTATAATCAACATGGATCTCATTTATCTTGATGAGAGAATTTAAAAAATACTAATTTTATGAAAAATCAACATCTACATCAAAAGTTATATTGTTTTAAAATTTAATATTTTTATAATAATGATATGTGTTGGACTTTTTAAGAAAAACTTTTTAAATTTATTCTTAAAACATTAAAATTTTAGGGATACTTACATGTAAGTCCTAATAAATGAACTTATTATCTAATAGGTCTTATGAGAAAATTTTGTTATAAAAAAAAGTCACTAATTGTAAATTTTGGGGATAATTCATAAAAATCATGATAAAAAAAAGTCACTAATTGTCAATTTTTAGCGACAATTGTCACAAAAAATTATTTTTAGCAACAATTTTACCAAGACTTATTTTCAATAAGACTTAATAAGAATTAAATCTAACTATTAATATCTATTGATAATTTATCCAAAATTTTATTATGCGGAGATTTTGACTTATATCATTAAGAATTACCTTTTAAATTTTTATTCTTGACCCAAAGTTTTATTAAGAGAGACCATGATTTTTTATTTTTTTTTTGATCAGGTAAAAAAAGGGTTCTGTAGTGTCATCATGGTCCCGTTAGACCCTAACCTCAGGGTAGCCGGTTGCCAGCTAGGAGTTAACCCCCACCAAGTGAGGAACTCACCACCAGAACACCAATAGAGGGTATCTACACGCTGCAACAGAGGACAGGGTTCGAGGGCAGCAGAGAGACCATGATTGAGACATCAAACGGCTTTTTCTTTTTTTTTTTTCTTTTTTTTTAAAATTTATTTGCTCTAAGGGAGTGTTTTGGCGACAAAACCCCTTTTATCTGTTTATTTATTTTTTACGTGAAAAAAAAGACTTAAATCATTGTCCTCTTAATGTAAAAGTTTGATTAGTTCACATAGTTTATCTTGTCCATTTATAATTGATTAAAGAAAAATGATCAATGAACTTTATTCTTGTATTAAAAAAAAAGTTTATTTAAAGTAACATGATAGTAATATTTTCTTAAATTTTAAGTTATTTTTTTATTTTATCAATTGATAAGAGACTGTGTGGGTGATTTTCCGACCACACTGCCCGCTTAGTAACCAGCTGGAGAGCACTGGCAGAATAGATGGCACCTGACTGACCTGCAACAGAAATATAAGAATCTCGTGGTGGTTTCGACCACCCGGGGGCACTCTGACGATCAAGTCAGTATATCTCCCAAAGATAAATCAAGTATCAAACTCACAAGCTTGAGTATTAAAAGCATACCTTAAACCCATGGGGGTGCCTCTCTTTTATAACCAACATAAACCTAGTCCCAATAGAAACCTGACTTCTATGGACTCAGGATTACTGCTAATCTTGGACTCCCAGTAAGATTAGGATAAACTCTCTAAGAGTCTGATCTTAATACAAACTGAAGTCTTCTCCCAGTCTAAGACTCTTGTCTCTCATCCAGGTTGAATTCCCTTTTCATTCTAGGACTCTTGTCCCTTATCCACTTATCTCAGATTCCGATATCTTCAGAGATAACCTCGGCCTTGCCGAGATCACCTCGGCGTCACGACCAGCACACGTGGCACCTCGGCTGACACGTCGGCGTCACCTTGCCACGTGTTGGTACTCAGAAAATATATCCCCACAACTGCCCCCTAGGTTCTATTACCTTGGCATTCTGAGGTGATGGAACCTACACTATTCATTCACCTGTGTCCCTCTCTCCGAGATCAAACT
Organism: Camellia sinensis; assembly: GCF_004153795.1. NCBI lineage: Eukaryota > Viridiplantae > Streptophyta > Magnoliopsida > Ericales > Theaceae > Camellia > Camellia sinensis. Next base: position 265,425 of record NW_021025785.1, on the reverse strand, counting down.
TGCCGACCTCAAAGTTCCCTGGACTTTGCTGTCCACAGGTGTCAAGAATCAAGTTTCATGCTTTCCAAGCTGCTTGAAATCGCACCTCCTAGCCGAGGTTCTGGTTCCATTAATTCGTAAACTTCAAGAGCCTTGCAACTGTTCCACTCACACTCTCTGGTGAGTTCCCGATTTCCAGTCATCTGTTTGATTCCGGCGATTTTCATATCGGCGTTCATTTGGTAGGTTCATAAATTCTTTACTTGCTATTAAGCTCAATTCTTTCATAATTCTTCTGAATCTGTTTACTTGCCATCTGTTGCCTTCTATTTTCGTCTGTCTTCAAGTTTTGAATTGTTTGAATGTTTGGCACTGTTCTTGTCATATCCGCTTTCTGTTGCTAACATCGTGTCTGGGTCATTACTTTCTTGTTCTTCACATACTTACTTAGTGCTTGTGCACTTGGCTTTATTCTTGAACTTTGTCATCTTCTTGACTCTGATTTTTCTTTTCTTATTTTTCTTGTTGTATTTCCAGATTCTTGCCTTCGTTTCTGTGTTTTGCATAGTCTTAGAACCACGTCCCTTCTTGAAATTGTTGCCGAGATCATGGTAGAGAAGCTCTTTCCAGCTGACTGCTAATGCTGAACCATCGTCAACCGTTTGAAGTAGATTAGTCCGACGTCCTTGCCTTAGTCTCTAGTTCTTAGGGTCTTCATCTTTGTACTTTTGTTTTCTTTGCATATGTCACCTTTTTTGCTTCTGAAAAATATCTGTTGTTGGCCGATGTTTACATTCCTTGCTCCTTGATTATCATTCCTTCTTCCACTGTATTTGATAGCCATGTCGGGTAATTGACTTCTTGAATGGCCCTGGTCTCCAGAAGTCTGTCTACTTCTTCCTCTACTGCTTCGACGTGCATCAACGTTGGCCCTTTTGCTTGTCGGATTACAGGTTTGGCCGACCTGTCGACGTTCAATTTGTGGCACGTGACCTCGGGGTCAATGCCAGGCATTTCATAAGGTGTCCAAGCAAATACCTCAATGTTTGCTCTAAAAAAAGCTTCCAATTCTGTGAAAACCCATATTTAAATTATTCTTGAAAGAAAATAAATAAATAAATTTATTTATTAGTTTTAAATTAACCCAATTCTATCGCTAACAAAGACCCTAGTAAGAATAAAAATGTTGTGGATGTTCAATAATTATTGTAAAAAAATAAATAAAAAAATAATATATATATATATATACAAACAGACAAACCGTGGGCAAACAATCCACAGTTCCTACCAAACCCACCATCTCTTAGAAATTAGAAAACCATAAAATTTAGGGAAAGCTTATTCTTAGAACTTGGAGAAAGGTAATGGCAGAGAGAGAGAGAGAGAGAGAGAGCTAGCCTCGGAGGTCTGTATAATGCACATAATAGTCATGCATAGAAGGGTATGTTTTAGTGTTTGCATGCATGTATTCCTTTTGACAGGTGAGGAAGAAATAGGGAAGAAGAATTCAGCAGAAGGAGAAGAAGAGAAGAAGGTTTAGGAAGCAAATTCTTCTATCATTTCATCACCTATTTCAATCCTACTACTATGTAAGAAGACCCTCTCAATCCTCTCATTTTTTTTACATAATTGAAATTTTCAGATTGTATACATATGATACATTGTCTAAACTGTGTTGAGGATAATCTGTTTTGAATCTGCCAGCATGTTACCCGAATTTTTAGATAATTTTATACTCAAAATTTCGAGATGATTTCTTCTACAAAGTTGTTGATAATGATGCCTAGTTTATCCATAAAATTTTGGTAACAATTTTTGAGCTTTCTACGAATTTATACAAAATTTTAACTAAATCTGAAACTGTGATGAAAATAGTCTATTTTGAATCTGCCAGAATGTCACTCGAATTTTTAGACAATTTTATACTCAAAATTTCGAAATAATTTCTTCTACAAAGTTGTTGATAATGATGTCTAGTTCGTCCAGGAATTTTGGTAACAATTTTTGAGCTTTCTACAAATTTATACAAACTTCTAACTAAATCTGAAACTGTGAGATAGATTTTACCATGTATTTGAAAATTTATTTAAAATTCTATACTAAGCCAAATCTGGTAATTTCTAACTAAAATATGAAATTTGAGAAGTTTAGTTTCATGATACATTTTTAGATTATGGGTTTGATCTATAAATTTAAGCATGGAATTAATGTAAGGAAATGTGACAAATCTGTGTCATAAACACCCTTGGAATTTGTTTAGAATTATTTATAAGTTATTTTTGGAAAATACTTTCTGAAAAATAACCATAACATGTTTATTGAGTATCCTGTAGATTGATATGAATTTTAGAGTTGTATAAGTAATGTATTTATAATTTTATTTGCAAGATATATATACTCTGAAAATTTTCTGGACAGGATAAAATCACCACTTTAATATTATGCTAGTATAATTTTGTAAATCAAAAAAATTTGTGCGTGTGTGTATTTATGGTTTAATTCTTGTATCTAAGTTATTATTTCATACCATTGTTTAAATAAATTGTTTATTTAAATTTTGTACTTTTATTTAGTATTATGTGACACATGCAATATTTTATGATTGGGAATTTTAATGAGTTGGTATAACATTACTTGTGATTAAAAATTTGGAATGATTTGTGATTAATATCAAAATTAACTGAAATGATTAACGGCATATACAAAGTTAACAATTGACGGTTAATACCAGTTGTTCGGGATGAGTCTTGGTTTAAAGACTGTACGGAATTAAGGGTTGACGGTTAACACCGGTTGTTCAGGGTGAGCCTTGGTTTTGAGAATTCTCACGGAAATTGTGTTGCGAAACTCTAAGATGGCACGGGACTTATTTGAACCCTTTTCAGTATTCGGTTTTGGAATAAGGGTGGATATGCAGGTGGCACACAGGGAGGTTACTTACCCCTGGCAGACCGTTTCCTTGGGGTAGACCACCTAATTAGTAGTTAAAATTTTATCTAGCAAGTTATCGTTATTTAAATCTTATGACGTTTCAAAAAAAATTTGGGGCGTCACAAATTCCCTTTCTTCTTCTTCGACTAAGCCTAAGTTGAGAAGAAAGAAGCGTTCTTTATCCCCCTCCTGGACGAAGATTTTCAGTGCCTCTTTACACCTCTCGACTGGCTCATTGCCGACATTATCTAGTTCCTCTATGTCCTCGTTTTCAATCTCTGCCTTCTCTAGTTCTCGAATGCTTCAGGTGGATTTCATTGCTGCCATGGAGCAATTCTCCGCCTGTAGTTGATCCCCTCTGACTTCTTTAACCTCATGTTCTGTTGGGAACCGTAGTAGTTGATGCAATGTTGAGGGAACTGCCTCCATTGCATGCAACCATGATCTTCCCAAGATGATATTGTATGGTGAGGGCGTGTCAATCACCATGAATTCTGTCTTAATCTTTTTCTAACTGCTCTTGCATAATTCTATACTTAGAATATTTTGCATGCCTTTCATACTTTGCCTCCTTTGTGCAATCTTTTCGGGGTTACATACCTCGGGTATAATAGCTATAAAACTTTTGCTTCGGCAAGATATTGACCTGTAAACTTTTCATAAATTCTAACAAGTGTGAAACATATACTACTCAATGTTAACTTTGCAAACTTTTTCTCAAGTTTCAACAAGTGTTTAAACAGTGATCTCGGTCTAGCCTACTTGTAAATTGCTACAAATTTCAACAAGGATTAATATATACTGTAACAGGGATCAACAAGGATTAATCATAACAAGTGTCAAACATTAATCTATTTGTAAATTGTTACGAATTTCAACAAGTGTTTAAATATACTTAGCTCTTTCCTCAACCTGTAAATTGCTACAAATTTCAACAGATGATCATATGTCGGCTTAACGTTATCTTGTAAATTGCTACAAATTTCAACAAGTGAAGATAAGAAGCCATCTCAACTTAACTTCACCTTGTAAATTGCTACAAATTTCAACAAGTGAAGATAAGAAGCCATCTCAACTTAACTTCACCTTGTAAATTGCTACAAATTTCAACAAGTGAAGATAAGAAGCCATCTCAACTTAACTTCACCTTGTAAATTGCTACAAATTTCAACAAGTGAAGATAAGAAGCCATCTCAACTTAACTTCACCTTGTAAATTGCTACAAATTTCAACAAGTGAAGATAAGAAGCCATCTCAACTTAACTTCACCTTGTAAATTGCTACAAATTTCAACAAGTGAAGATAAGAAGCCATCTCAACTTAACTTCACCTTGTAAATTGCTACAAATTTCAACAAGTGAAGATAAGAAGCCATCTCAACTTAACTTCACCTTGTAAATTATTAAGCATCATCTCGGTTTAACTTCGGTTAAACATCATCTTCGTTTAACCAACTTGTAAATTGTCCACAAATTTCAACAAGTGTTTAAGCAATACTTTTCAGTTTAACCAACTTGTAAATTGTCCACAAATTTCAACAAGTGATAAACGCATTCTTCTTCTCTACGCCCCTAGTGTGAACTTAAAATCCACTTTGGTTCTCATCATACATGTAGCTTCGACCTTGTCGCCGAGGTTGAATTCAAGCCTAGGTTGTCGGCCTTGGTTTCTCTATTGATCTTACTTGGCTCCAATCTGAGTTTGATTTTCGGCCTCGCATCGGCGAGCCGTTTCTCTTTTCTCGTTCCGACGCCTTTGTTCTCGGCATGTCCTCCCCGGCCCTAGTATACTTCTCAATTCTGGCCAACTTTAGTTTGATCTTGTGTGTTTTCTTTTTATCTTCTGGGATCTGAGATCTGCTCATTGTGCTCTTCTCTTCTCGGACTCAAGTGCCGAGGTCTTGTCTGCTGGAATCTTAGATCTGCTCTCTCAGGTTGAACTCTTCTCTTCTCGGACCTACTCATCTAGGCCGAGATCATGCCTTCTGGGATTCGGGATCCAGGATCTGGAATCCGGGATCTGCTCACTTAAGCATGAGCTCTTGTCTTCTCGGACTTACTTATTTAGGCCGAGATCTTGTCTTCTGGGATTCGGGATCTAGGATCTGGAATTCAGGATCTGCTCACTTGGGCTGAGCTTTTCTATACTCGAATGTCATCTCCTTGGGAGCACTCATGCCCCCTGTCTTTGCATCCCTTCTGGAAGGGTCTTCACTCCTTTTATGTCGACGTATTCTCCATCTTTGCTAAACTCGTCGTTTTCGATACGTTGATCTTGTACAGTGATGGCCATCTATTTTCCTTTCTTTCCCACAGACAGCGCCAAATTGTGTGGGTGATTTTCCGACCACACTGCCCGCTTAGTAACCAGCTGGAGAGCACTAGCAGAATAGATGGCACCTGACTGACCTGTAACAGAAATATAAGAATCCCGTGGTGGTTTCGACCACCCGGGAGCACTCCAATGATCAAGTCAGTATATCTCTCAAAGATAATCAAGTACTAAACTCACAAGAGGATGAGTTCTTCTATACTTGAATGTTATCTCCTTGGGAGCGCTCATGCCCCCTGTCTTTGCATCCCTTCTGGAAGGGTCTTCACTCCTTTTATGTCGACGTATTCTCCATCTTTGCTAAACTCGTCGTTTTCGATACGTTGATCTTGTACAGTGATGGCCATCTATTCTCCTTTCTTTCTCATAGACGGCGCCAAATTGTGTGGGTGATTTTCCAACCACACTGCCCGTTTAGTAACCAGCTGGAGAGCACTAGCAGAATAGATGGCACCTGACTGACCTGTAACAGAAATATAAGAATCCCGTGGTGGTTTCGACCACCCGGGAGCACTCCGACGATCAAGTCAGTATATCTCTCAAAGATAAATCAAGTATCAAACTCACAAGACCCATGGGGGTGCCTCTCTTTTATAGCCAACATAAACCTAGTCCCAATAGAAGCCTGACTTCTATGGACTCAGGATTACTGCTAATCTTGGACTCCCAGTAAGATTAGGATAAACTCTCTAAGAGTCTTATCTTAATACAAACTGAAGTCTTCTCCCAATCTAGGACTCTTGTCCCTCATCCAGGTTGAGTTTCTTTTTCATTCTAGGACTCTTGTCCCTTATCCACTTATCTCGGATTCCGATATCTTCGGAGATAACCTCGGCCTTGTCGAGATCACCTCAGCGTCACGACCAGCACACGTGGCACCTCGGCTGACACGTCGGCGTCACCTTGCCACGTGTTGGTACTCAGAAAATATATCCCCACAGAGACTAATTACAAATGTAAAGAGAAAACCCGCATCAACTTGTTGGAATTGTTTTACTAAAATTTTGTTTTGTGTATCATTTCCCTTAAGTAAATAAATAACAAAGAGCAATGTTATATATACAGAAATATGTCAAGAAAATTCATTGTATAATCAAAATTTATTTTGAATATGAACCCAACATACATGAATTAAAATCTGTACTATATGTTATTTCTTAAATAATTTTTTATACACAAATTGTGTGGACCTATTTTTACTGTATAATAAAAGGCAACATGGTAAAAAAATTATTATGAACATGGACAGGTGGGAGAAACTTTATATGTCCCCTTTATGACAAGTTTGAGGTGGATAAATTACCGACCTAGTTAAGATAGCCACAGTATGTATGGTTTGCTTAATCAATAGTGCAAGTCATGTCAACACCTCCACCACATTGTATTTTAACCACCTTTTTTTTCCAATTTTTTTGAAATAATTAACCCAACATTAAAATTTGAAGCATATGAAAAAAATAAAAAATAAAAAATAAATAAATCATATGACATTAAAAGGATAGTATTTGATTAAATAAGCTTAGCTCAAATCTCACTGTTACGTGGTGCAACTCTCAGCTCTTCTATTTTGTTCTTATCAATTATTATAAAAATAAAAACTTGAATTCTACCTTTTTCTTTTTCTTTTTTATACTCTTGTCCTATGCATTTAAATTTGATAATAAAGTATAGGGAAGGGTGTGTACTGTATATACATTATAATTAAAAAAAATGGTACAACTTTTTACTTTCTGAGTCTTAATTAAAAAAAAAAAATCATAACAAAACAACATATGAGACATAACTAAAGATTTCATGAGTCATAACTAAAATAATATCATAACTAAATAAAAAAATTAGTCATAACTAAAGAAGAACATAACTTATGAATGCATATGATAGAAGGTGTGTGTCTAATATAATTTCTCTAAAGTATAATAGATTGAAGATAAGATAGGGAAAGCAGCGAAAGTGTCATCTAGTTTAACTATTTTTTACTTAAATGTATATTCGTCTTTATTTATTTTAGTTTTTGTTTATTATTAGTATTAATTTTTGTCACTTTAACCATATTAAAATGAAAATCAGTATGATTATGTTAAAACTATAAAACAAGTTAGTATGATTTCCAAGTAAATATTGAGTGTAATAGTGATATTACGTGGCTGTATCACCATCTAATGAAGAATTTCAATTTGCAGTAGGGACCACAACTTAGTTGAGTTAGTGAGAGACAAACCTTATCGGCTTTACTGTTTTTTAATTAATTGGTATCACTGTTACACATAATATTTTCTTTTAGTGATTTATCCATTAGAAAGAGAAATAACAATGGTAATAAAAGAAAGGTCATACAGGGAACCTAATAATGGTAATAAAAGAAGGGTCATACAGGGAACCTAATAATGGTAATAAAAGAAAGGTCATACAGGCAACCTGATTGGCAGGGCCACTTGGCAGACAAAATTAGTGAATGATTGGGCTTTTTTGTGGGGCAACTTTAACTTCTAATGGGTTGGATCTTTGGGCTCCATTTGCTAGTAATTTAGATTATGTAATTACATTTAAAGATATAGATCAGAGTAATTTATAATAATAATAATAATAACTAGGGTTTTAGAATGATGATAATCCTCTACCCAATGATCTGCATTTCAAATCTGGGGTTGATTCAAAAGTAAAAGCCATCTTTCTGGATCTTGAAAGGGAATGCTTAGAGAAGAGATAAAGGACCAACCTACTCTAACTAAAAAGCTATTTAGAACCTTCTACACTTAATTAATTGTTTTTAAGGTTAATGAAACTTCTTATTCAGTCTTTTTCTTCTGTTTTTTGTTTTTTGTTTTTTGTTTTTTTCAGAACATATTTTTTTGTAGTTGGGGATGATTCCACCACATGGCAACTAATGATTGGTTACAATTTTTTTATAGAAGAAATATTTGGCAATTCATGATCTTTTTTATGTTTGTAAGCCTCTAGTTTCATGCACACGGTGGATTGACAAATTATTGAGTAGGATAGCACTTATCTTAGCTTGGTTCTCCTTTTACTCCATATTTTATCTTCTAATAATAAAATTATAATAATTATACAGCATTTAAGAAAAAAAAAACACACTTTTTTACAAACAAATTGATTTCAATAACTTTAGGGGCTAAATTCATATGTTTATATACATGTGTATATTAGTATGTTGGAAATGGTAGGAAAAATTTTGGGTAAAACCAGAATTTTTTCTCAAGTTTGGTCTATTTTTTAGGTGGGCCCCGAGCATCGATTTACTCGGGTCAAAGTGGTAACGAGTTCTATGCCGCGTTGTGATTCACGTGGTATATTTGGTTGCTCAAAACCATTACTGAGTGAATGGGAAATTGAAGCCAAAGTGTGCTCCATGGAAATGGAGTTATGGTGGAAATTCCTTAAAGTTGTAAATTGGCTTGTCCCACATTGATTTGGTGGGAAGTTTTGAAAGGGTTTATAAGGCTTAGGGTGAAATACTTGGGGTGTGCCCCAAGGGGTACCCAAGTGTTTTAGAGGGAGAGGTTATGGGCAAAATAGGCTAGACTCATTGGACCCAAAAATCACCACACACACACGCCGCCCTCTATCCAGGCGGGCTGGGCTTGTAAAATAAATCCAGAATTCAAATTAAACTGGTTTGGATTTATTGTTCATCCAAACAGGGCCCTTCCCGTTTTCAAACAGAATTAATTTGAATCTAACAGGTTTCATACCTGTTCAATTCAAAACCAAAAGCCACCTTTACATCTATAAATAGACTAGCCTCCCATTTGGATTTCACTCCAATTTTCGTACTCCATCCTCTGCAAATCATATTCTTCATCTTGCTGCATTTTATTTCCGAAAGAAAGAGTGT
>NW_021025785.1:203918-243661 GCF_004153795.1 Camellia sinensis | reverse complement strand
ATCTCGCTAGGCCGTAGGTTATCTGCGAAGATCGGAATCCAACGATAAGCGAGATAAGAGACAAGAGTCCTGAATGAGAGAGACATACTTTCCAGTTTGGGTAAAGATAAGACTTCTTAGAGAGTTATCTTCCCAATCCTACTGGGAGTCCAAGGATTAACAGTAATTCTAAGTCCATTAAGCTAGGCTTCTATTGGGGATTAAGGTTTGTTGTTGGTTATAAAAGAGAGACACCCTCGTGGGTCTAGAGCGGATGCTTTTATTTCTGATTAGTGAGTTAAGCTCTTCTTGCTATCTTTGAGAGATAACGACTTGGCATCGTCAGAGTGCCCCGGGTGGAGCAACCAACCGCGGAATCTCCTTTTTTCTGTGGGTAGGTCATTTCGGGCGCAATCTATTCTGCTAGTGTTCTCCAGCTGAGTGCTTAATTGGCAGTGTGGTTAGAAATTGACCCACACAGACCTTATAATATTTTTAGGGAAATCTACACAATACATCTCTGAGATCTGCTTGAAATACGACATTGGCTCCTTGTGGTTTGAAAATTTACAAATACCTCATGTTAGACCATTATCTTATTTTAACAGAATTTAACTCAAAAAAATCCAAATTCCCTAACTGTTCATCCCTATACAAAAGTAAGATTATTTGAATTATAATTGAATTAAATTTTAACAAATCATTAAAACTGTTAATTAACTTTTGATGATTTTTAATCAAAAGGACTTCATTTTGTTATGAATAGAAACCTTAGGGGCAATTTGTAATTTCTAAAACTACAAAAGGTAAAATTCATAATAAATCTTAGCGGATAGTGCTTATTAATTATCTTATTTTAATATTACTTACTGCTGGGCTGGCCAAGAATTGGGAGTTCGTAGAGATTCCGGTTTAGTTGAATCTGGGGAAAGTCGAGATTCGAAGCACGTCTCAATTGGCCTGAAAGCTTCAAAATAACCCTATACGGCCCAAATAACCGATTAAGCAGGGCCGAGTGAAGATCGGTCTACTTAAAAATGAGCCGAATATAAGGTGGGAAATGGGATCTAAATCCTGAGGCGTAAGAAGAAAAGATATAAATAGAAGAAACATAACCAAAAAAAATGTAATGTAGAATTATTTGTGCCTAAACTTAGATACAAGCATTCTTGAGCGTTTGAGATCTGACTTTGTCCTCGGAGTGCTAATTTCCGACACCCCCGACCGGAGTGGTTTATTCCTTTTTTCAAGTTGGACTAGAAGAGAATCACGAGCGATTCCCTAGAATCTGAAGAGTATTTCCAAACCACTTCTCCACAATTGGAGCCGTCTGTCGGGCGAATACTCAAGCACATCCATGGGCGAGCGGACGGAATATCCATCCCGACAGTCGCTGTTGACCATATACCGCAAGAGTGAACCACTCCAAGAAACTATGCTTGGACAGAGACTATCGTCGCAAGACGGCCTTGGAATTTCTTCACCCTCGACTTCGGAGCATGAAGCAATGCAAGCGATCTTGGAACAAACAAAAGCAAAACGAACAAAGATTGGAGAACATGAATCGTAGAGAACGAACATCTCTGTCAGAATTTGGCCTTAGAGTGGCGAAGTCTAAACAAGCTGCATACCAAGGTCCGGAATGACCGTGAGGGCAGCTGGTCAACGATCTCGGCCCGAAACAAGATACTGATAGCAACTTCGACTCATTATCCTCGGAGCCCAAGAGAAGGGACGATCTGAAATATCCCAGTTCTTCTGAAGAGAGTCCCGTACAAGGCGTAAGTGAAGAAGAAACAGCTCGGATGACGATCAACATGATCTTTTTGTACGACGGCTTCAAAGGCAGGGCTACCCAAGAAATTCAAAGCACCGTCATTCACTTGTACGACCGGTAAATTGATATAAGAATGGTTGGCTACAACAATAGGTCCAAAAAGGCAACCCAACAAAGCAATACCTTGACACAGGATTCACATTCGCCCCACGTGATCCACATGGTATACAGCCTGCCAATGTCATCGGCGGTGCACACGATTCAGTCAAAGTCTAACCCTCAAGAGCAACTCACTCCCGGCTAAACGGCCCCATGAAAGCCGAGGTTATCACTTTTGATGATTTAATTTGGCCGGAGTAACACTGCCCACATCTGATCCCTTGGTAATTGAGTTACGCGTAAACTGATTCATAGTTGAGCGCGTACTCATTGATCCAGGGAGCACATCGGAATTATGTACTACAAGACATTCACCAAACTTGGCTTCATCCGAATCGGATCTTCTCAGCCCCTTATCCACTATTCGGCTTTCAATGCCAAACCAGAGTTACCGTTGGGAAATAATCAGACTTCCCATTCGAGCAGGTTCTTGAACAGTGGATGTGGATTCTTGGTCGTCAAGCTGCCGTCGCCGTATAATCTCATCATGGGCGATCCTGGTTACATACTATGCGAGCCGTGCCCAACACCTATCATCAGCTGCTCCCGCTTCCCGATAGAACGCAGTATTGAGCAAATCCGTGGCTCCTAGAAATTGCACAAGTATGTTATCTCCTCTACTAAGAAACGCCAAGGAACTACAGGTGAATTCATTGTATTATCAAGATTGAAAAAGCTCGACGATGTTGGGTAGCTCCCAAATGAAAAGGCAACGAAGACTTAAACCGAGTTCAAATCGATGGAAGCCCAGAACAAGTTCTTCATGGTCGGCGCTTCTTGGATCAGGCGACAGACAGCAGCTATATCTTTCCTGCTCAGCACCTTGATGTCTTTGCACGGACTCCGTACGAGATGCCGGGTATAGATCCGTCAGTTTTCACAGCACCATTTGAATGTCCGATCCTAAGTGCAAGCCGATCATCATGAAAAGCTGACGGTCAGAAGCAGCACACTACGCGTTGTTGAGGAGGTTGACAGGCTGCTTGACGCCAGGCAATTAGGAGGTGACCTACCCTACATGGCTCTCTAATACAGTGGTGGTGAAGAAGAAAAATGAACTTGGTGAGTGTGCATCGACTTTACGGACCTAAACAAAGCCTGCCCAAAGGATTGTTTTCCTCTTCCCAGATAGACCAGCTTGTAGATGCTACGGCGAGCCATCAGTGTATGACTTCCTTGATGCCATAGAGGTCATCATCAAATCACTATGCATTCGGAGGACCAAGAGAAAACTGCATTCCTCACCCAAGAGGAACCTATTGCTATAAGGTAATGCCTTTTAGGTTGAAGAAATGCAGGGGCAACCTACCAGAGACTGGTCACCACCATGTCAAGGAGAAACTCAGCAAAAATGGAAGTGTACATTGACGATATGATGGTCAAGCAAAGAAGAGCGAAAACCATATGCCGTTTGGAAGAGACATTCGGCATGCTTACGCAAATATGGAATGAAGTTAAACGTTTTCCAAATGTGCATTTGGTATCAGCTCTGGCAAATTCTTGGGCTACATTGTGCACCACAGAGGATCGAAGCCAACCAAGGCAATCACAGCAATCCTGGAGCTCGGCTCCCCTCGTTCAATAAAGGAGGTTCAAAAGTTGATGGGAATGGCTGCCGCACTCAACAGGTTTATCAGCCAGTCCACAGATCGCTGCCGATAATTCTTTCTTACAATACGGTAGGGCAAGGCCTTTGAATGGTCCGCCGAGTGCGAAGCCGCTTTTAACGACCTGAAGACCTACCTCCGCTCAGTACCACTCCTGACAACACCCTCTGCTGGCGACCCGCTCATTTTGTACCTGGCAGTTTCTGACCGAGCTGTCAGCGCCATATTGATAAAAGAAGAGCTGGGAGAGCAGCGACCAGTGTATTATGTGAGCAAGGCAATGGTTGATGCTGTAATACGCTACCTTCCGTTGGAAAAGCTCATCCTAGCCCTAGTTATGGCGGCAAGGAAGCTCATGTATTACTTCCAGAGGCTTAGCATTGGGGTGCTAACAGATTATCCCCTCGGATCAGTACTACGCAGTGCAGAAACATCTGGACGTGTTTCAAAGTGGGCTCTGAAACTTGGCCAAAACGATATTCAATTTCTGCCCAGAACCTCAATCAAGGGACAGATGCTTGCCGACTTTACCGTCGAATTCACTGGGGGCTTTGCCGACTTCAAGTCTGATGTCGCCGACTTCAAGTCAGATGAAATTCGACTGAAGCTGAACTGGAGGATTTATGTTGGGGACATCTGGCAGTTGTATTGTGATGGATCGTCCAATCAGCGGGGCAATGGAGCTGGGGTTGTAATCATGACCCCTGACGGCGCAATAATTGAGCAGGCTGTCAAGCTCAGCTTCGAAACATCAAATAACGAAGCCGAATATGAAGCCCTTTTAGCCGGCTTGTGGAATGCGCATATTCTGGGTGCTCAGCGTCTGCTTGTGTTTTGCGACTCAAAACTGATGATCAATCAGCTAAATGAGGAGTACGCGACAAGAAATGACCGTATGGCGGCCTACATGAAAACGGCCAATTCCCTGTTGGCAAAATTTGACCATCATGAGTTGAACCAGATAACACGTGATCAGAACACCCATGCAGATGCCTTGGCTTGCCTAGCCTCCGTAATCAACTCAGAGATTAAATGGACCATCGAAGTAGGATTCATCCCAGAGCCAAGCATTGGCCCTTCGGAGGAATTCCAAATCAACGTTATAGAATCTGCACCAAGTTGGATGGACCCCATCGTTGCATTCCTATCTGCTGAACAACTCCCAGAGGACAAGAAAAAAGCACATAAGCTACGAAACAAGGCCATGCGATACTACTTGGATCCGCAAGGAAGGCTTTATAAAAAGTCACTCTCTGGCCCATATGTGTGCACCCGAACAAAGTCGGGGAGCTTCTGACTGAGATCCACGAAGGTAGTTATGGTGCCCATTCTAACGGACGCTCTTTGGCCCATCGAGCTATAACACAAGGGTATTATTGGCCGACAATGAGAGCGGATGCTGAGTGTTATGCAAAAAAGTGTGAACAATGCCAGAAATTCTCCCCGTTAAACCATCTACCTATTGAAGAGTTGAACTCTATCACCAGTCCTTGGCCGTTCGCCCAGTGGGGGCTTCATATCGTAGGACCATTGCCGAGGGTCCCAGGGAACAAGCGATACCTGATCGTCGCAACAGATTACTTCGCGAAATGGGTCGAAACGGAGGCATTAACACACATTCGAGATGCTAACGTTAAGCGCTTCGTGTGGAGGAACATCATAACACGATTTGGCATTCCTAGAGCTCTTATCTCAGACAACGGCACCTAGTTTGATTGTGGTGTATACTGAGAGCTGTGCAGCAAATATGGTATTCGGTCTTACTTTTCTACGCCGGCTTACCCCCAAAGCAATGGCTAAGCCGAAGCCTCTAATAAATCCATCTTGGACGGCATCAAGAAGAGGCTGGAGAAAGCCAAAGGCAAATGGGTCAAAGAATTGCCGAGTGTACTGTGGGCTCATCGAACTACACCGAGAAGATCGACTGGAGAAACGCCATTTGCCTTATGCTTTGGAACCCAGGCAATCTTACCCCTGGAGATCGGCCACCCGACACTCAAGTCGCAAGTTTTTGATACAGGCTGAAACGACATGATGCTGGCTTTGGATTTGATTCTAATCGAAGAACGAAGAGACCGAGCCCTTGCGTCCATGGCACGGTACCAGCAGCAGCTGGCAAAGTCGAATAATCAACGCGTTCAGCTGCGCCGCTACACACCAGGAGAGTTGGTCCTGAAGAAGGTGCTCCCAGCTGACAGGAAACCGGCCGATGAAAAATTGGGTCCTAACTGGGACGGCCCCTATCAGATCGATTTGATCACTGGAGTAGGGGCATATCGGCTCAAAGACATGTCAGGAAGGAGTCTGCCACGACCTTGGAATTCCACGCATTTACGCAAATTTTATCATTAACCCGACTTGTGGGACATAATGTTTGTTCTGAACCGTTTGCCATGTACATCTCTGTTTTCTGTAATACAAAGATTCCCATTCACCTACTACAGAATCTAGTTCAAAGATGTTCCGAATAAAGTCTCTGGATTCGGAGCCCCATCGGTGAATGACGTCTTTGGGCCGTTAAAGCCTCCAAATTCGGAGCGCCCTTTGTGGATATCACGATTTGTCAAATAAAGTCTCTGGATTCGGAGCCCAATCAGCGAATGACGTCTTTGGGCCAATTAAGCCTTCGGATTCGAAGCGCCCTTCATAGATATCACGATTGGCCAAATAAAGTCTCCAGATTTGGAGCCCCATCGACGAATGACGTCTTTGGGCTGTTAAAGCCTCCAGATTCGAAGCGCCCTTCGTGGATATCACGATTGGCCAAATAGTCTCCGGATTTAGAACCCCATCAGTGAACGACATCTTTGGGCCGTTAAAGCCTCCAGATTTAGAGCGCCCTTCGTGGATATCATGATTGGCCAAATAAAGTCTTCGGATTTGGAGTCCTATCGGCAAATGACGTCTTTGGGCCGTTAAAGCCTCCGGATTCGGAGTGCCCTTCGTGGATATCACGATTGGCCAAATAGTCTCCGGATTCGGAGCCCCATCGACGAATGACGTATTTGGGTCGTTAAAGCCTCCGAATTCGGAGCGCCCTTCATGGATATCATGATTGGCCAAATAAAGTCTCCGGATTCGGAGCCCCATTGGCGAATGATGTCTTTGGGCCATTAAAACCTCCAGATTCGGAGCGCCCTTTGTGGATATAACGATTGGCCAAATAGTCTCCGGATTCGGAGCCCCATTGACGAATGACGTCTTTGGGCCGTTAAAGCCTCCGGATTCGGAGCGCCCTTCGTGGATATCACGATTGGCCAAATAAAGTCTCTGGATTCAGAGCCCCATTGGCGAATGACGTCTTTGGGCCGTTAAAGCTTCCGGATTCAAAGCGCCCTTCGTGGATATCACGATTGGCCAAATATTCTTCGGATTCGGAGCCCCATTGGCGAATGACGTCTTTGGGCCGTTAAAGCCTCTGGATTCGGAGCGCCCTTCATGGATATCATGATTGGCCAAATAGTGTCCGGATTCGGAGCCCCATTGGCGAATGACGTTTTTGGGCCGTTAAAACCTCCGGATTCGGAGCGCCCTTCGTGGATATCACGATTGGCCAAATAAAGTCTCCGAATTCGGAGCCCCATCGACAAATGACGTCTTTGGGCCGTTAAAGCATCCGGATTTGGAGCTCCATCGGCGAATGATGTCTTTGGGCCGATTATGCCTTCGGGCCGTGCGTAACACAATGATGTCGATTAAATCAGGTCGATCAATGTCCATTTACTCGTCTGAAATACATTTATTCAAACATGTATATAATAAAACACATGCAAGCACGTGTGTGCCGGACAAAAATTATAACAAAACATTGAAAATAAAATTCTTCCTTTTATTCGACCAACCAATAATTACACAATTCTAGACGCAATCCGCGTTTGAACATTACAACGAATATTTTTATTCGACGTCGCCCTCATCATCGCTCTTTTCAACTTCAAAGGCGGAAAAGGGAAAATGATCACGATGATCCAGGCCACATAAGTTGGAATCGACACCCTTTGCTCGGAGAGCCACCGCGGCCTGAAGAGCCGTGATCCAACCATGCTTAAAACCCCGATTCTCCCATCGGCAGACCTCTTCAGCAAGTGTCTCTTTCGTTTTGTCAATCCCAACTATAGAAACCCCATTTTTGACCGACCTTAAGACTCAGATGTCACCGATTGACCGCTCGGTGATAGTGCATGTTGTGCTCGTTTCGAGGTTTTAGAGTTCTTGGCTGAGAGCCTCGCCTTTGGACCTTGGGACCCTTTGTACTTTGACTCGGTCCGCAGACCAAGTTTTGTTTTCTCTTCCCGGAGGGAGGTAGAGGTCTTGTAGACCATCTCTCAGTGGTCGTAGGCTACTCTTTGCGGTCGTAGACCACTTTTCCAGTTTGGAGATCAGTTTCCGATTTTCGGAGCCTTCGGTCGTGCGCCTTGTCTCAGGACCGCTTAACGTTCTCCGTTTGGCTTGGTTTTTGGACCACACCTTGTTTCCTATGTCTAGAGGGACACTGTGGTCCGGGAGACCACTTTTGTGATTGCATACCATTTTTGGTGCTCAACAGCCAGTTTTCGAGGCTCCCGATCGCGCGTCTTGCCTCCCAAACCCTCGTCTTACATGCGTTTTGGTTTGTCATGGGTACAAACCTTACTTTCCATGTTTAGGAAGTGGTACAAGGGTGGGAGACCAGCTTTTATCCTTGGAAACCACTTTTCTCTCCGCCAGCCGATTTTTTGGTCGAGAAACTGGTTTTCTTGGTTTGTGAGCCACATTTTCTGGTTTCCCACCCCACCATTGGCTTGCTTTCAGTGTGGAGACCACAAATTCCCCCTGCCGACCAGCTTTTATTCTGGGAGACCACTTTGGGTGGTCAGCCGACCACTAAAAGTAGCAGGCCGACCACATTTTCTGGTCGGTAGCTTTCCTTCTGTTTTATCAGACTGAATGGATGCCAACTGTGCCAGCTGGAGGGCGCAGACTGTATCCTCCATATGGAGGGATTGCATCCAAGTTTTAGCTTCTTGAGGAAGCTTTAACTTTGTTCCTCTATAAGAGAGGCTCTCCCTCTCCATTCCACAGGTTCTGAAATTTGCTAGGAGGGATAGATACATCTCCCTCTCTATATTCTTCTTTCCCTCTTGTTTTGTGCCTTAAAGTGACCATTCTTCACACTTTTGTGCACACAACCTCCTATCCAAACATCATCCTTTTGTTGCTGAGGCACCTAGGAATTGTTTCTGGAGTTTTTGGACTAGTTTGAACTCAAAGAGGTTGATGGAGTTGCAACCTTGAAGAGGGTCATCAAGGGTTGAGTTTCCAACCCTTAAATCTTCTATTTTTGCTTAAGATTTTAGCCTTATTTTCATACTGTTTTAAGCTTAGCTCTTAACTGGAAAAAGTTCTGGTTTTGCATGTTTAAAAAGTTTGTTTAAGGTCACTTTTTCGTTTGGGATTGTTTACCTCCTTTTAGGCCTTGTTTGGCCTTGTTTTTGTGCCTCTTTTGTGAGCTTTGGGACCACCTTGTTTTGGCCTTCTCACCACTGAAATCCAGAGAGATTTCAGTGGTGGGGATGGTGTTTTGAGGTCCCAAGAAGGAGAGGGTCATCCCCTTTCCTTGTTGTCTTCAATACTTGTCATATTTGCCTCATATTTGAGCACCTTTGTTAAGTGTGTGTTAACCATATCCTAGTATGTATTTGGGGTTATTTTGGCATGCCTCAGATCTGTTTGACTTGGTTCGGTCATCCCATGCATGCCTAATACACTTGTAGTGTAAATCACACAAACTAGTCTTGTATGCTTCATGAAGTAGCATGTCATTCAAGGTTGTTTTCTTCCCATTTCAGCATGTTTTTGGTGATGTTTTGCCATGTCATGACTCTATTTTGGTTCGGTTTGGTTGGCCCTTGCATGCTCCATGCACTTGTAATGCATTTTCATGAAATAGCCTAACATGTATCATGCTTTAACATGCCATTCTAGCATGCTTTTGGCTTAACTTTAAGAAGCTTTTGTCCATGATTTACTATGCTCTGGGACTGTTTTTGGTTACATTGGTCATATGCTTCATGTTTTGCATAGTTGTAGTACAAATTCTTATGCTAGCTTCAAGCTTTGGGTGCCATTACATGCCTCATTTGTGTTGATTAGGTGATTTGGCATCATTTCTCATGATATTTCAGAGCATTTAGGCCTGCCATATTCCCACTTCTTTCACCCTTTGAGTGCCTCTAAGGGCTATCTATTATTACCTAGCTTATAGGCCAATGCATGTGCATGCATGCCTTGCATTTGGTGCCTTAGTTTTGGTGTTTTGGCCACTAATTTGGACATGATTGAGGTCTGTCCATTTCGGTTTAAATCCACTTAGCATTGCACAAAATAATTTTTTCAAAACGATTTGGGTGGATTTAAACGAAATGGACAGACCTCAATCATGTCCAAATCAGTGGCCAAAACACCAAAACTAAGGCACCAAATGCAAGGCATGCATGCACATGCATTGGCCTATAAGCTAGGTAACAATAAACAACCCTTAGAGGCACTCAAAGGGTGAAAGAAGTGGGAATATGGCAGGCCTAAATGCTCTGAAATATCATGGGAAATGATGCCAAATCACCCAATAAACACAAATGAGGCATGCAATGGCATCCAAAGCTTGAAGCTAGCCTATGCATTTTTACTACAACTATGCAAAACATGAAGCATATGACCAATGTAACCAAAAACAGTCCAAGAGCATGGTAAATCATGGACAAAAGCTTCTTAAAGTTAAGCCAAAAGCATGCTACAATGGCATGTTAAAGCATGATACATGTTAGGCTATTTCATGAAAATGCATTACAAGTGCATGGAGCATGCAAGGGCCAACCAAACCGAACCAAAATAGAGTCATGACATGGCAAAACATCACCAAAAACATGCTGAAATGGGAAGAAAACAACCTTGAATGACATGCTACTTCATGAAGCATACAAGACTAGTTTGTGTGATTTACACTACAAGTGTATTAGGCATGCATGGGATGACCGAACCAAATCAAAACAGATCTGAGGCATGCCAAAATAACCCCAAATACATCCTAGGATATGGTTAACACACACTTAACAAAGGTGCTCAAATATAAGGCAAATATGACAAGTATTGAAGACAACAAGGAGAGGGGATGACCCCCTCCTTCTTGGGACCTCAAAACACCATCCCCACCACTGAAATCTCTCTGGATTTCAGTGGTGAGAAGGCCAAAACAAGGTGGTCCCAAAGCTCACAAAAGAGGCACAAAAACAAGGCCAAACAAGGCCTAAAAGGGGGTAAACAACCCCAAACGAAAAAGTGACTTTAAACAAACTTTTTAAACATGCAAAAACAGAACTTTTTCCAGTTAAGAGCTAAGCTTACAACAGTATGAAAATAAGGCTAAATCTTAAGCAAAAATGGGGGATTTAAGGGTTGGAAACTCACCCTTGATGACCATCTTCAAGGCTGCAACTCAAGCAACCTCTTTAAGTTCAAACCAGTCCAAAAACTCCAGAAACAACTCCTAGGTGCCTCAACAACAAAAGGATGATGTTTGGATAGGAGGTTGTGTGCACAAAAGTGTGAAGAATGGTCACTTTATGGCATAAAACAAGAGGGAAAGAAGAATATAGAGAGGGAGATGTATTTATCCCTCCTAGCAAATTTTAGAACCTGTGGAATGGAGAGAGAGAGCCTCTCTTATAGAGGAACAAAGTTAAAGCTTCCTCAAGAAGCTAAAACTTGGATGCAATCCCTCCATACACGTGTATGAAGGATACAGTCTGTGCCCTCCAACTGGCATATCTGGCATCCATTCAGTCTGACAAAACAGAAGGAAAGCTGCCGACCAGAAAATGTGGTCGGCCTGTTACTTTTAGTGGTCGGCCGACCACCCAAAGTGGTCTCCTAGAATAAAAGCTGGTCGGCAGGGGGAATTAGTGGTCTCCACACTGAAAGCAAGCCAATGGTGGGGTGGGAAACCAGAAAATATGGCTCACAGACCAAGAAAACCAGTTTCCCGACCAGAAAACCGACTGGTAGGAAGAAAAGTAGTTTCCAAGGATAAAAACTGGTCTCCCACCTGTTGGCTTATTTTTCCTACGAAGGAAAATATCATAAATGCGAGCGTGCCAGCAAGGATTGAAAAATCCTTACAGATTAAATTAAAGCCAATTATCAAGCGATTGTGTTGACGGTTCTTTTGCCTCAACGAAGAGGACTTCAAATTTGCCAAGTGTAGCGAAAAGAAAAAGTAAAAGAAGAAAAAGGGACGGAGAAAGATGATTGAGTGAACAATCAAAGTAATAATTACTTACCTCTACTCCTATGCTTCGAAAAGAAAGTGCATAAAATGCTTCGAAATGGAAATGCTGAAAATAAATGCTTCGAAATATAAATCTATGTTAAACTACTCCTAAGATAAGGAAAATAACAAGAAATATTAAAATCAAGTGTCTTTGATTATGAATTCTGGATCCTTTTCAATGTAGCCATTAATGGCTATTTATAGAAGAAAAAATACAGCAATAACTACTTAGTAACCACCCATTTCTTCCATCTTCATTCTTGTCTTGCCATGTGTCCTTCCACTCATCCACTTTGTCTTCCCACTCATCCACTTTGTCCTTCATATTCTCCATTATCTCTATAACTTCTTTTAACTTACAAATGAATAAGAGGATGCCACGTGTCCTGCAATTATATAAATAATAAATAATAATAAAAATTACAGATTTATGGTGCTAACATTACCCCCCGCGGCCCTTAAAAATGATGTTTACTTGAATTTTTGAAGGGCCGAACCAAGCACATGACTAACCTAAGCAGCAAAGTGCTTCGAATGATGTAACAACACCAATAAAGTGCTTCGAATGAGTATGAAATTATGACTAGATGACTCGAATTATTACTAGTAACAAGCTTCGAAAGTGATATAAAGGACCAAAATCATTCTTCGAAGGTCGATGGAACCGACAAAAGACGAATTACATCCTCAAAAATACTCGACAAAGCTTCGAAGGTTCACAACCACCATTATTATTTCTTCGAAGCTGTTGTTGATACAAGATAGAGTGCTTCGAAGCTTACAAAATTATGGCAAAACGGCTTTCGAAGCAACTTATGGCAAAACGACTTTCGAAGCTGTTTTTGACCAACATTGTGGTTATTCAAAACTTATATGTTCTGGTTCACACATAATTAATGAAAATATTAATTTTGTGCTTCGAACCAATTATTAATTCTTCGAAGACACCAAAACTGTTGCTCTTCGAACCAACTTATCATGCCAAAAACAGGCATTATTCGACAACTAATTAATTGTCATTTCACATATATTTGAAGAGATGTACACATTTCGAAAGTTTTCAAAGTTTTATACAGTTTCAAAGGTGAAGTAATCAACCTTCGGAACAACTCTTGATGCTTCGAATGTATCTGGAGGCATTGGAGCGGCATAAGAGGCGCAAGACTGAGATTTTCATTGGTGGGTTGGGCAAGGATGCAAAGGAGGAAGATGTCAGGAAAGTTTTTCAGCAGGCAGGTGAGATTGTGGAGGTGAGTTTGGTGATGAATGATAAGACAGGTAAGAATAAAGGTTTTGCATTTGTCCAGTATGCTTCAGCTGCTGATGCTATGAAGGCATTAGCAAAATTTTCCAAAGTTGAGGTAACACATTTTGCCTCTATGTTGGTGTGTTGTTTACTTTTTATTAGCATGAAGCTTAAATATGTTAGGAAAGGGGAAAAAAAAAAAAAAAAGAGAGAAAGTAAAGCAAAACAAGAAAATAGAGTGTGCATGAGTTCAATAGCTTCATTTTGTCTAAATAATTACAATGACAGAGGGGTTAGTGTAATTTTCCAAACGTCAAGGGGTGATATGCATTAAACCCAAGCCTCAGGAGGTGTTAGTGTAATTTATCCTTTTTTTTATGCTTTCCCACTCTCTTATAGACTGTTTAGTTAAATTTATTTTAAATAATTTTTAATTCTAATAATTTATTTTAACTCAAGAAAGTTGATTTTAAAAAACTACTCACCATTTATTT
The DNA here is from genome assembly GCF_004153795.1 of Camellia sinensis. Classification (NCBI taxonomy): domain Eukaryota; kingdom Viridiplantae; phylum Streptophyta; class Magnoliopsida; order Ericales; family Theaceae; genus Camellia; species Camellia sinensis. The sequence goes on along the minus strand of NW_021025785.1, from coordinate 230,094 downwards.
TTGATTATCAACTTCTGCTGTGGATATGTTAATTTACGGTTATAAAAGATGATTGAGTGAACAATCGAAGTAATAATTACTTACCTCTACTCCTATGCTTCGAAAAGGAAGTGCATAAAATGCTTCGAAATGGAAATGCTGAAAATAAATGCTTCGAAATATAAATCTATGTTAAACTACTCCTAAGATAAGGAAAATGACAAGAAATATTGAAATCAATTGTCTTTGATTATGAATTCTGGATCCTTTACAATGTAGCCATTAATGGCTATTTATAGAAGAAAAAATACAGCAATAACTACTTAGTAACTACCCATTTCTTCCATCTTCATTCTTGTCTTGCCATGTGTCCTTCCACTCATCCACTTTGTCTTCCCACTCATCCACTTTGTCCTTCATATTCTACATTATCTCTATAACTTCTTTTAACTTCCAAATGAATAAGAGGATGCCACGTGTCCTGCAATTATATAAATAATAAATAATAATTAAAATTGCAGATTTATGGTGCTAACACCACCCTTGTACCACTTCCCAAACATGGAAAGCAAGGTTTGTAGCCAAGACAAACCAAAACGGATGCAAGACGAGGGTTCGGGAGGCAAGACACGCGGCAGGGAGCCTCGAAAACTGGCTGTTGAGCACCAAAAGTGGTATGCAACCACAAAAGTGGTCTCCCGGACCACAGTGTCCCTCTAGACAGAGGAAACAAGGTGTGGTCCAAAAACCAAGCCAAACGGAGAACGTTAAGCGATCCTGAGACAAGGCGCACGGCCGAAGGCTCCGAAAATCGGAAACTGATCTCCAAACGGGAAAAGTGGTCTATGACCGTGATGAGTAGCCTATGACCATTGAGAGATGGTCTACAAGACCTCTCCCTCCCTCCGGGAAGAGAAAACAAAACTTGGTCCGCGGACCGAGTCAAAGTACAAAGGGTCCCGAAGCCCAGAGGCGAAGCTCTCAGCCAAGAACTCCGAAACCTCGAAACGAGCACAACATGCACTATCGCCGAGCGCTCAATCAGTGACATCTGAGTCTTAAGGTCGGTCAAAAATGAGGTGTCTACACCAACCTTTCGACCAGCATGGAAGCCCTGCTCGTAACCCTTGGCCCTCACATTTTCTACAGCAAACATACTTGTCGTATCTCGGTTGACGATGGCATGACTCAATAGCCATTGGGTCACCCTCTCGTCCATAATCGGGTTAGATTGACCGGCCACATGCAGATTGGCCACTTTAACCTTCCTAAGCTCCCTAAGCTCGCCCTCAGCTTTCTCCGCACGAGCCTCCGAACTGCGGACCCGTTCGTCCATTTTCTCCATCTCCCGCGCGCGCGGCGCGCAGAAGCATGCCAACTTCATAGGCAGTGTACAACCCCTTCACAGCCCCATGAATACCTTCTCGAAACACTTTGAAATCTCGTCGTCCAACCATCGATTGTTGGACTTTCGATGGAAAGGTCTGTCGAGCAAACTTGACCGCTACACCTGGATCATTGACGATGGAATCTGCCTTAGTCATTGGTTTATTCCTCACGAACACCGCAAAACTCAATGGTCGTGGCGTCGCATCTGACTCATTCCTCGGTCGTGGTCACGGGGAGCTTTCCCATTGATGCTTCTCTCTTTGGGGTGATCTGCTTCAACGGCTTAAAGGTTGACGTTTTTCGCTTTCCTTGGACGTCCTTCCTCCCGCACGCGCATGCTCGCTGTTGCGATTCATCGCAGTATCTAGCTCAGCCAGCGTTCGTCCCTCTCCTCTGCTGTTGAAGAACAGTCTGTTTGACATTCGCCCTCGCCCCAAACTAGTTCAAATAGAGTCTGATTAAGAATAAGTGAACCCACTGGCGCGAACTCACCTCATTTATTCGTAGGTATGCAGCGACCCTGAGGCAATTTCATTAACGCTTTTGGCAGTCTCCAAATGACGGATGCCGATTGATATGTGCCACAGCCACTTCATGCACTAATTTTTGGCTTGTTAAAACGACCTAATTATCTAAATGGCAATTATGAGAGAATGCCTTGAAGTTCATGCACTGGCTAGGGCAAGGGTAGATTTATTAATCTAACCGGCTGAGCATCTTGGCCATATGCCGATTGATATGTGCCACAGCCACTTCATGCACTAATTTTTGGCTTGTTAAAACGGCCTAATTATCTAAACGGCAATTATAGGAAAATGCATTGAAGTTCATGCACTGGCTGGGGCAAGGGCAGATTTATTAATCTAACCGGCCGAGCATCTTGGCCTCATGCCGATTGATATGTGCCACAGCCAGTTCATGCACTAATCTTTGGCTTGTTAAAATGGCCTAATTATCTAAACAACAATTATGGGAGAATGCCTTGAAGTTCATGCACTGGCTGGGGCAAGGACAGATTTATTAATCTAACCGGCCGAGCATCTTGGCCCCATACCGATTGATATGTGCCACAGCCACTACATGCACTAATTTTTGGCTTGTTAAAACGGCCTAATTATCTAAACGGCAATTATGGGAGAATGCCTTGAAGTTCATGCACTGGCTGGGGCAAGGGCAGATTTATTAATCTAACTGGCCGAGTATCTTGGCCCCATGCCGATTGATATGTGCCACAGCCACTTCATGCACTAATCTTTGGCTTGTTAAAACGGCCTAATTATCTAAACGGCAATTGTGGGAGAATGACTTGAAGTTCATGCACTGGCTAGGACAAGGGCAGATTTATTAATCTAACCGGCCGAGCATCTTGGTCCCATGCCGATTGATATGTGCCACAACCACTTCATGCACTAATTTTTGGCTTGTTAAAACGGCCTAATTATCTAAACAACAATTATGGGAGAATGCCTTGAAGTCCATGCACTGGCTGGGGCAATGGCAGATTTATTAATCTAACCGGCCGAGCATCTTGGCCCCATGCCAATTGATATGTGCCACAGCCACTTTATGTACTGATTTTTTGCTTTTTAAACGGCCTAACTATCTAAACGTTTTATCCAGTCATCTAGTCGACAAGTATACAAAACGTTTTATCCAAAACAACAACCAAACAATTTCGTTCATTAGTAACAGCAAAGTACAAAATGAATTTTCATTAAGTAAATTGGGCACAAATTCTAACCATTTTACATATGAAAATTACTAAACAAAAAGCTGCAAAAAGCTGAAAATTACATGCAAATCCTAAAGCAAAAACAAGAGCCGCCCAAATTAGCCTTCGGAGTCAGACTCCAGCAGCTCAACATCCACTTGCTCGTATGGAATTGGCGTAGCCAATGTCACATCAGCAACAGCAAGGGCTTTGAGCCAGTCGTGTTTAAATCCCCGATTCTCAAATTTGGGGATTTCGTCTACATATTCATCAAAAGCAGATTTTTTCCCAACATTGAATGCGCTGGAAGCCTTCAAGTCGGCTGTTTCCTTCGCCGACTTCATCTCTTCCAACCCAGCCTCCAATTTAGAGATCGCCTCCTGGGCCAATTTAAGCGCGTCGTCGCTCGCATTCGCCCTCTTCTCGGCGACTGATCTCAATTCTTCAGCATTGCGAGCTCTCTCCATCTCAGCCTCGGCACGGGCGCCCTCCGTCTGCACCCTACTCCTTTGGCCCTCAACCTCTGCTTGTAAACGGCCAATTAGCTTGACGGCATCGTGATAGCGACGGCCCATGTCGGCTATCCTTCTGATGGTCTGCAAAATAGGAAGTTAAGAACAAAATAATATTTGCATAAAGAGAAAAGACAAAGTCCAGAGATATACCAAAAGAGCCGATTGTGCGGCCAACCCAATTGCAACCAGATCAGGCTCTGCTCGAAAAGCTGCCTTGTTAGCAGGCAGTGAAACGGACATCGCCAAGCTGAGTGCAACTGCTGGATCTTTGATTACAGAAGCATCGGAGGAGATCGGCGTATTTTTTTATCTTAGGCTGAATAACAAAAGGTAGAATCGCATCCGACTCCTCCAAACGAGGTCGTTTGTCGGCACGGTCTTCTTTTGAACCGGCCTCGACATCGGCAGGGCGATTCTCCACCCTTTGCTCAGCTTCCACACTCGCCTGCACAAAAGGTTCCGCCTCGGTACTTCCGTTCTTTGTCGTCCCCTCAATAACAGGCAAGGAGGACTAAGACTGAGATTCGGCAGCCCGGATCTCCTCTGCCCTTCACCGCGCGGCCATCCTTTTTGCATTCGCCTTCTTGGCAAGTTTAGTGAGGCTCAACCCAGCCATATCTTCTGGGAACGCGACGGGAAGGTCTTCTAGACCGTGAAAAATATCGTCAAGTAGACAGTCCTCTCGACCCGAAGTGGACGGAGGATCAGTCGAATTGAGGTCAGCTTCTTCAAATACTAACTTCAAAGCCTCGTTAACCTTAGTTTCGAATTAGTCTGACTCGGCGGCCTTAGCTACTTCCGGCCGCTCCGAATCTAATCCCTCGCAACCGACTTGCCTCAAATTTCTGAAATCAGTCAAGATAAGGGCGATAAGAAACTCTTCACCCTTCGGAATTGGGATGTTTTCCGCCACCAAAAAAGGCGTATAAGTCGGCTCGTAGCGGAGCGGAACGTGGACCGCCCTCTCCTGCTTCTAAAGACTCGGTCGGCCGAAATACTTGAGCGCAGTCTTGATTTCCGAAAGGACGACGTCGTCGATCGAGGTCAAGACTTTCTTCAAATCGTTTCCTGCAAAAGCAAAACCATGAGGTTCCGAAAATAAAGTTTTATAAATATAACAAATAAATAAATAAAAAGAAGATACTCAGCCACCTGATTCGCTCCTCCGTCTAAGAATACGATCAAGGCGATCCTCGCCTTCGCCGAATTCCCAGTTTCCTTGGACGACGACCATAACATCATCGACTCGCTTCCCAGAGCTGGAAAGCATAATCACTAGTTGATGGTCGGTGTCTCAGGCCTTAAGGAAATAACGCCCGGGCCGACTAGAAAACTTGGCCAAGGCGTAGCAATGCCGAATAGTGGGAATGTCAAGGTTAAGCCCAAGGCGGGGGTTTAGTGCGATAATCCCTATCACGATCCTAAAGAAGTTGATGTTGGGTTGGGAAGGGATTAACCCCCAATGGCAAAGCACGGCCCTGAGGAGTGGGCAATGGGGGAAACGGACCCCACCCTTTGCGATTGATAGAAGAGGGAAGACGATCGTGGTTTCATCAACCCTCTCCATATCAAGGGTGCCGTCTGCCACAAATGACAGACGGACGTCATCAAGAATGGAAAAATGGCGTCGGAAGCCAGAAATTCGATCTGGTGAGATGAGATATTTTAAATGTTTCGCCATTCCCCCCAGCTAATAGGATTATGCGAAGCCAAAAAACAAAGCAGAGAAAGAGAGAGCTTACAAGAGACGAAGGAGATAGAGAAGAGTAGGAAGTTGCAAAGGTAGTCCGGAAGGCAGTCTAGCGACGGGCGTCTAAAAGCTTGTATGCATTTGAAAAGACGTCGAAATTTTAAATCACAATAAATAGAAGTGTACGAAGAGGCGGGAAATTGAAATGATAACCGAGAAACGTGTGTACAGACATTTGTGTTGGAATACGGTCAGCCGCTGAATTTCGGCTATGACTCTTCGAGTTCGAAGCGAAACACTCCAGCCAACTGCCGTTAGTGGAGTGCTTGGGGGTCAATTGTGGGGGCCGAGAATTGGGAGTCGTAGAGATTCCGGATAGTCGAATCTGGGAGAGTCGAGATTCGAAGCACTCGGCAATTGGCTCGAAAGCTCAAATCCAACCCTACTCGGCCAAATAACCGATCAAGCAAGGGGCCGAGTGAAGATCGGTCTATTATAAAATGAGCCGAATATGAGGTGGGAAATGGATCTAATCCCGAGGCCCAAAGAAAAAAAGATATAAATAGAAGAAACATCAGCCAGAAAGAGGTATGTGAGAATTGTTGTGCTAAACTTAGAATACAAGCATTCTTGAGCGTTGCGACTGACTTGTCCGTCGGAGTGCTAATTCCGGCACCCCCGACCGGAGTGTTTATTCCTTTTCAGGTGACTAGAAGAGGATAACAAGCGTTCTCCAGGATCTGAAGAGTATTTCCAAACCACTTCTCCATAATTACATAAATAAATAATAAAGTAAATTAAAAAACTAAATATAATATTATTGGGCCGAACTACATATCTAAATCACAAACCCAATTCGTTTACTAAATGGACTTAAAATATTGGCCTAACCTAATTTTATGGGCTAAAGTATATTTTCATATACATAAAGAAATAAAGTTAGATTGGCCTCGCTTAACAAGTGGCTTTTTTAGCCAAAAAGTCAAAAAGTTACTAAAAAAATAAAAAAGTCAACAATCCATATCAAAAAGTCAAAAATTTCATTTTCTCTCTACTTTTTGCACATCTTTTCGTAAAAAGTCAAAAAGTTATCCAAACATACTAATTTTTTTTACATCACATTTTAGCTAAAAAGTCAAAAAGTTACTATAAAAGCCTGTTCCCAAAGGAGGCCGAGTTGGACGGGCTGAACAGACCATCAGACTGATGCTTAACCATACTTGGAAGCTATTAAAACCTTGGCCGACTACCCTTTACCCGCAAAATTAGTATTTCCCTAACATTAACTAATCCCATAAACCAAATGCCTAATAATCAAACACAATAAACACATGAAGATTAGTGATATAAGAAAAATCGAAAAAATCAACTAAACCGATTGAACCAAATCGAACTAATTATATTTGGACGGTTTTTTAATATGAATCTATCTGTTCGGTTTTGGAAATTAATTTTTTTAAAATTTTCGATTCGATACTGATTTTGATACACTATATACCAATTTACATCGAAACCGACCGAATATATTTACATATAATATATATTAAATATATAATGAATAACACTGCCAATTTGTCTTCTCCATGAGAAGACATTTACTGCCACCAAATAGTGTAATTATTACACAAGTCTTGTACAATTAACATAGCTAAGGAAATAAAACATCAACCATTACACTTTTCCCTAATGGAATAGAAAACATACATGTTAATTAAACTTTTTCAAAATCTCATACATGCCAAGAACGAGCTGTTGGTATCCCCAAAAAGAAATCATGTGATAGCATTGTCAGCTATCACATACATTTTCATAGCACAGAAATGCCTCATACACCCACTGGGGTTGACCCCCAGTGAGGTGGCACTCCATCATTTGACAAAAAAAAAATATTTTTTTTTTTTTTTTTTTTTTTTTGGATTTGAGCCAGTGGGGGTGCGACACCTCACTGGGGTGCGACCCCCACTGGGGGTATGCATCACTGTTTAGACCGCATTGAGCTGAACCGTTTGAATCGGTGCAGTTTGATAAAAAAAATTGGTCTGTATTGGTTTTCAATATAATAAAACCGACATTATCGGTTCATTGTAAAATTTCACCTAGACACCGACCGTCCCGAATCGATTATATCCCTAATGAAGATGACAATACCATTAATAATAATAAAAAGAAATAATAAATTTATTCAAAGTAAATGTGCAGGAACTTATATATTATTTAATATGTTAAATAAAAAAAAGAACAAATTACCAACACCCCCTCAAAGTTTGACTAAAATACGAATTTCTCCTGAAGTTTGAGAAATTACAAATTGCCATCTGAGGTTTATATTTGTATAACAAATGAAGGGACGATTTGTTATGCAAATATACACCTCATTAGGCAATTTGTTATGCAAATATAAATCTTAGGGGTATAATGTAATTTCTCAAACTTCAAGAGAGAATCCGTATTTTAGTCAAACCTCGAAGGGGTGTTGGTAATTTGCCCATAAAAAAAAATATATAGATATAATAATATTTTCTGGCCTGACTACCTACCAAAATTCCAAGCCCAATTCATTTAAGAAATGGGCTTAAAAGACAGTGACCCAACTTTATCAATCCAAATTCTTCAAAAATAATGTTGGGCTGGACACATAACTGGGCCTAGGCCCAAAGCAACTTGAAAGCCGATAAAACCCTTGGCAGTCTAGGGTTAGGGTTAGAAGATTCTCCATCTGCGCCTTGCTCTTCTGTGCGCTCTCTCCCTCTCTCTAGGTTGCCTTCCATCCTCCGCCGCTGTACTCTCTCTCTCGCCGATGGTACGCACCGCCGTTAAATCTTTCCATTATATTCATCTTCTCTCTCTTTCTTTCACTTTCTGTCACTAAGATTTGATTTTGCAGGCTCCGAAGAAGGACAAGGCTCCTCCTCCATCTTCCAAGCCCGCTAAGTCCGGTGGCGGCAAACAAAAGAAGAAGGTTCGTAAAATCTCTCTCTACTCAAATCTATGTGTTTGTTTGTGTATTTTGGCTTCTTTATGTTGTGGTGTTGTGTGGATCTGATGAGTTTTTGGTGTTGAACATGTGAAAAATGAGCAGAAGTGGAGCAAGGGAAAGCAAAAGGAGAAGGTGAACAACATGGTGTTGTTTGACAAGGCCACATATGACAAGCTTCTCTCTGAAGCTCCCAAGTACAAGCTCATCACTCCTTCCATCCTCTCCGATCGTTTGAGGGTAAAATTACTAAATTCTTCGTATATTTAGCTTAAAACTGATATCATTTGACTCACTGATTGCAGATTTAATTGTTATATGAATTTTCATGTTGTATTCACTTCTTTAGCTTTCTACTTTTTTTATTTAAAATTTTTTTTTTAACAAATCCTGGTATTGTGTTCAAATGATATCATTCATTGATTGCCTCCAACAAAAAAAATCCAAATTAGATTCAGGAAAGATCTGATTGCCTTAAATTTAACTGATGGAAATGGATTGATATAGCTGATCCGAAGGAACTAGGATAGAGGCTATTTGAGTTGTATGATTTATAATTCTAAATTTCTACTAGATGTTGTGAATGAATCTGCTTATTTTAATTGTGGCCAATTATTTGATATATTCGATTTGATGCTTAAATGAGTTTTGCGTAAATTGTTTTGAGTTTGATGGATATAGTAGTGTTAGATTCTAAGCATAAGCATGTCCTTTGGAAGACATGATGTAACTGAATAAACTTATCAAGGCAGATTCCAAACATAAATTTTGTGTGCACAAATTGAGCTTGTTTTTGCAGCTTTGGCCAATAAATATCTGGGTATGGGGTTGTCTTATATAATGAATTGGATTTTGTTACACATTGGTACTATTTGAAACCTAGCAAATAGGTGGGTTTTGGTTTAATAGATTTGTCTCTCAAATGATGAGCTTTCAACTGCCAATTTGAAATACTATTTGAAGCCTAGTAAACAGTATGGTTTCTGGTTTAATAGATTTGACCAACCTATGCTTGTCTCTCAAACCATGATCTTTCAATTTCTGGCTTGAATGTAATTGTCCAATACAACAAATAATCAGGGAATGGCAACAAGTGGGTTTAAGGGAATGCTTGATAACAATGGTTAATTTAAGGCTTGAAAGATTTTGTATAATTTGTTTTTTTACACCAAAATTTTTTTGGTCTTTTTTATTTTCACACTGGTTAATTTAATCTTACTATTAATTTTGGAAAATTTAAAAATAGTCTTCTTTTTTTTTCAAGCTTCGTGAAAGTACTCTCACTTTGGCACTAATCGTCATACCCTTTCAAGTAAATTGTTAAAGTGAATATTATACAGTGTGTTTGGTTTGAGTTTTTTGGATAAAGTTTTTTAAAAATTGGGTTTTTGGTTTTCTTGTTTTTTTTGCTTTCAGTGAATATTTTTAAAATTTTAAACATTTTTTTTTACTTTTTTAGATGCACCTTACTTAGATGTATCTAAAAAGTTAAAAATTTGTGAAAAAATATTTTAAAAAATTAATAAATGCATAAACATACAAAAAAATGTACTGAATTCTCGTTTTTTTTTTTGTATTTTTGGTATATAGCGAATTTTTAAAAGGTTTTTTTCACAATTTTTTTATTTTTTAGGTATATTTATGTTAGGTGTGTCTAAAAAGTTAAAAAAAAAATACTTAAAATATTTAAAAAATTCAGTAAAAACAAAGAAATATGGAAAACAAGAAAGTATAAATTTTTGAAAAGTGTTTTTGGAAAAATGGAACCAAGCAAATTGATAAGTTTTTATATACATTAGTCTATTATCCAATGTAATAATTTCAATTTGTGACACTTTGATATATTTGGTCATATTTTGAATATTTAAGACAGTAATAATGAATATGTTCTTATGATTATCACCAAAAAAAAAGAAAGAAAGAATGAAAGATGAATATGGTATTTATTTTTGTAATTTTTTCCTTTAGTAAAAATATTTAGTATTTTTTTAATAAAGAAAACTTGCATTTATGCTTATTTTTAAGTAATTGTGAGAAAGTAAAGGCCAGCAAGAAAGGCTACTAATGGAGAGCCTTACTCACTGGTTAATTTGTTTTCCTATAGAAATCTATTAGCTTCCATCAATTGATTGCTTTGTTAACTTTGAAATTCTAACATAGAGATACTGATATGTTGCCCTATCTTACCTTTGGTTTACTATGAAAAATTGCAGGTTAATGGATCACTTGCAAGGAAGGCTATAAGAGAGCTGATGGCTAGAGGCCTGATCAGGATGGTATCTGCCCATGCAAGCCAGCAGATTTATACTAGAGCAACTAACACCTAGGTTTCTCAATATTTTGCTTATTAAACTTTATGTAGTATGACTATTTCATTTATGTTTTTATTTTGTTGTTATCATGCTGGATTGGTTAGCCTTGCATCTGAGTTGGAAGCATTATGTTTTTGGGATTTATGAAACCTTTTTGAGAATGTTATGTTCAATTTGCTTGAACCAATGTCTCCACATTCAATTTTGCTTTAATTATGAGATGTTCTTATCTACCATCGTCCTTGTTTGATTGGTCACCTTGATCTCTAGGAAAGAGATATGTTAGATATTCCAGATGAAAGGATTTAACCTGTGATTGACTGGTAGTTGTTCTACCCTTAGCCAGTGAACACTGGCCAAGTAAGCTAAGCCTTAGATTGTTTCAAATGCATGTTTGTAGTTTGTAAAGCTAGTTTGGACTGAAAATGGGAAACATTGTGATCCCCCAGCTTGGCTACCATCCTTTGATCCCCTGTTGCATTCTGGAGACATGATCCCCTGTTGCATCAACCTCCCAATTGTGGTGGTTAATCGCTTGCCGGTGTTCTATGTGAGTTAACACGACTCCCTGTTTTTAACCTTTTGATTGTATTGCCTTCGTGTGGAATTAAGCACTGCTGGGTTGTAGTGCTTGTTTCTTCTTTCTCCTAGTTTTTACTCCCTTCCCCCACTGACAGGTATGCCGTGTGGGGCTCAGAAAACATGGTATATCTTTTTTCATTAATTGACATGTAAGTAAAATGAAACTCGAGAAGTCACTTTTGCTCAACTCAAGGTGCCAAGTTTTTGCTCATATCAACTTTTTGACGTCATATTTTACTAAATGTTAATTAATAAGTGAAAGGATGACACCATTATCTTGGCCATGTAGTGTAAGCATTATCTATTACATAAGTACTCTCTCCGTATAGTAGAGAGGTAATTTAAGACCTGCAAATGAAGTCTTGATGAACAATAAAGTGCGTCAATTCTCTTTCCAATGGAATATATAAGGGCAAATTACATATACACCCCTCGAGGTTTGGATAAATTACAGATACCCCCTGAGGTTTCGGAAATTACATCCCGCCCCCTGAGGTTTGTATTTTCATAACAATTTGCCCCCTGAGGTTTATATTTCATAACAAATTACCCCCTAATTTCTTATGCAAATATAACATTCAGGGGGGAATTCGTAATTTCTCAAACCTCAGGGGGCATCTGTAATTTAGCCAAATCTCGAGGGGTGTATATGTAATTTGCCCAATATATAATGGTTCCACGAACAACCCAGATCACTCATTGTCAGCAATCACCCAAACATGTTACAACATAGTTCCTCCACAAGAAAGAAAAAAAATTCCCCTCATATCTCAAACAATGATATGAAAAATATTATGAATATCAAATAATTTATCAAATTTCATATCAAACCTCACGTAGGTGTGAAATCCACATAAATCTACATGTGTGTAGATCACACTCACATAAAAAGTTTGATAAAAAATTTAATAAATTATTTGAGATCATTAACATAACTCCATCAATATTAGTAGTTTATAGTCCCTCAACTTCAAGGACTAACTGTTTAAACGAATGAGTTGTCATATGCCAAAGGTCAAGTCAACAATATAAGGTACATGCTAACATTAAGATGTTTGTTGAGGATGACAAAAACAAAGACATCTATCACTAGTCATTCAAGCTATAAAACATATCACCACAGCAACAGAAGCCAGCAATCAAGAAACAAGATCAAAGCTTAAAGCAAGGCCTGCAGTTTTAAAAGCATACTCGTTGCAACTTCCATTTATCTAAAATATGAGGGAAAATATAGCATTACTACTTCATAGGAACATCTTTCGAAGAGCAGTAATATGCCGCGCCGTTTATCCATCATTCTTAAGTTGTTGCTCCATCTCTGCCATTCATTTTCAAACAGGGAGCCCTCTGAACTGTATGCACACAGTTCTCGTGTCCATTTAAAAGCTAATGAATAAGGTCTTGTAACTCTGTTTGCATTACAAAGGCAAAAGCTAAAGAATAAGAGGTGTGGGCTTGTGAAGTTGGAGAAGAAGGATGTCACATAGAACAGTAAAAGAGTTCTTGTCCTCTCTCTTCAGGATGTGAACGACAAGAAAGTACACGATGCAAAAATATATATATATATATACATGTTGCAAACCTAATTCCTTTAAAGACTTACCAAAGCGACATTCATGCTTTCAAACTCTTCCATCAAATGTCCACAAGTTGTCTTGATCGGCAGCCAGAGAATTTCGTCTCCGCGTCGAACAAATACTCTCTGATTCCCAGTACAAATTATTTTGATGCGAAGTACATTCAGAAAAGTTTGGTATTCCAAACTATAAAAGAACCCCTTCGCTCGAATTCACATGGTTGAAAACCACTCATGGCCTTCCCCATCAGAGCCATAGCAGCAATGCTCGGAAACTGCTTCCTTCGAAGCTCATCGAATTCCATCTTCGTACTCTGTGGCTCGCAAACCACCTTCTTCTGACGAGTTGCAGCTCGATTATCACACCACCTTTGTATCCAAGGATGGGAAAGCAATATGTCTCGATCTTTCTTTGTTGATTCCACAGAAGAGGGCTCACCAATTCGTAATACAATTGCAGTCTGATCTGTGGCCATCTTTTCTTTGTCATGATATTTACGGACCATTGGTTCTGAGTTGCTACTTTTGCAGCCTTCCAGACTTTTGATGAATAACTTATTTACCTTTTCATGAGACAAAGCAGCTTCTCCCAAATTTGAGCTTTTGGTGCCAAGTACAAATCTATCTGAAGCTGAAGCAGTCAGCTTCAGACGCTTAAGCCATCTGTTGCTTGGCTCATCATCTGGGTAAGGAATTGATTTTGCTTTACCCGGATGCTCGGTATGGGAAAGAAGAAGTTCTGCATCCAAACTCTGAGTTCTTGAAGTGCTTGCCTCTGCATTGTCCATTGAGTTCAGTGTAGTTGGAAGAGCCAGAATTTCTTCATTTATATCAGGTAACTCGGATCTGTGTCCGACTTTCACTCCTGTTGATGTAATTGTAGGTTGAGATGGTGGATTTTGGCCCATCAAAAAATCCTGCGAAATAAAAAGCTTGTCAGGGTCCTAACCAATCCCATGATCTTCTGTGAAGCAATTTTATATATGGCAGAGCCTGAGAAGCAAGCACAGTAATGAAATAGTTTCTAAAACAGCTGAATTTTTTCCCAGGCAACCAAGAAACATCATCAGACATGTCATTGGATGAATTTACGGGGTCTGGCTCCTCTACAACTATTTGCTACAATCTTGTAACAAGGTTGCCCTGTCCCTAACTTAGAGCATATTATGCTACCCTCCTACAAAACTAATTACTACTTCTCATTATGTGACAATGCAAATTACTACTAGAGCAAATTATGCTACCCTCATTCTACAAAACTAATTATCCAGTAAACCTGTATGGCTGGGTGTAACACCGCACATTATTCCTCGTAATGATTCACATCATCTACCATGTAAGCCCCAAACAAACCTCATGTTCATGGACCAAAAATAATGTCAAACAAACCAAACCAAACTTATAGAGAACCACATTGTTATTACTTTTCTGTCATTCATCTCGTGCACTCCACCACCCATAAGATAAATAATAAATTGCCTATCAGCAATTTGATGACATTCACACAAGGTGTATGTGAATGCACCTTCACACAAGCATATGCACATGCATACAGACAAGAGTAAATAAGGAGCAAATGCATAGCAAGAGGACACATAATTTTAAAAAATCAAAGAAACAGCTGGACTAACCTTATTTGAGGGGGAAGAACTTACACCTGAAACAATCAAAACCAAAAAAATGAATGTGTTAGGCATAACACTCATGAAAAGTAATGTAGATCCTAGACAATAACCTAGCAAGACCATAGTTATTTTCCATCACAAATTTTCTCCTATCAACATTATAGGAAATGTGCTTCAAATAAATCACAAAGATATGGTGGAGTGAATACATACCAGAAAGATAATTATGGTCCTTGAAAGCATCCGTGTCCATGGTATCAGTCTCGGCAGATGATTCATTCTTTGAACGAACTTCAGATGTTTCAACACCTTCAACATTATCTTTTCCCTCACACTCAGTGGAGCTACCAAGTGGCTGAAGCTTCAATCTTTGTTGATTCTGAGCCAAAGGTGGAGATAAAGTGAGGAGTTCACCAAACATATTTCTGTTTAATTTAGAAGATACTCTTGACTCTCTGTATGTCTGATTCTCTTCGGACAAATTAACATCGGTCTTTTTCATGAATAACAAACTACGAGTTGTCTGAGAAAATGCACCAGGATCTCCAGATAACCCCTCCACAGAATTTGTGGCACAAATTCTCAGAGTCTCCACATCATGAATAGAATTTGCTATCATTGCTTCTGGGGGATTGCTACAGCTCGGAAAAAATCCAGTACTTGAACAATTTTGCATCTTCTGGCAGCGTTCAACAAGCATTGGCAAATGATAATTATCCTGAAGTAACCGGGATGCATTAGTCTGCCTTAAAAATGAAGTTCCAGACTTCACACAGGTTGAGTGGTTATCCACTTTCTTCCCACAAACCAAAAGTGCAGGATGGCCGAGATAGTTATCATTTTCGTGTTCCAAAGTTGTGAAATTAGTATTTGATAAGTGCTCTTTGGATACTAATCTACTCATGAAGGATGATGACACTGGAGTTTTTCCTTTTTCGGATCTATATGGCACCATCTGAGTTGACCCAATAAAATTGTTCTGAGGCCCTGCAAGAGCCAAGCTTCCATCTCCAACAACTTTAGGTGACTTCACAAGCCCTTCAGGACTTAGTGAGACTCCTTCATACTGAAACTCTCTTGGTGAGGATTCTATTGCAGAAGGAGCCACGGCAAGTACCGAAGGAAAATGGCCCGCAGTTGTGCAAGCATTGTACTCAACGTTGCAGTCAATTTGAGGCCTTGATACTTGCTTGTGGCAAGAAATGTCCAAGTCATTCTTCGAATCCAATCCACTACTAATATTTTGAGAAACTCTAAACATTGGAAATTGTTGGGAATCTAACTGTTCATCTATCATGTTTTTTGAATTCGTCAAACCATCATTCACGATTCTAACTGTTCTGGCTTCAGTTACTTCAGTAAATCCCTTAACAGATGGAGAAATATCAGAAGCTCTCTCTAAATCACTCGGTAAGTGGTGCTTGTTAGAATTACTGTTATCTTTGTTCTCAAGACGAAGAGATACACGGTTATCATCTGGAGGTGCTTCCTTACAGCTTGTTCGTGTCCAATGTGCCATCCAAACAGATTGATAGGAACGCATAGATTGGCCGGCTCTCCCATCACCATCATGACATGATTGTACAATACGATCAGACATAATGAGTTAACTGTATCACTACCGTTTCAGTATAATTTGTTCCCCTTTCAATGGCTCATCGGATTTTCTAAATTTTTACCTGGAAAAAGATCTTTCGAATTTAGCGTAGTGTTCAACCAGAAAACCAATCAGATCTATATAAAATTAGTATAACATTTAATAATGACAGAAGCATGTAAACCACTTTGTCTGATTGTCTCAACTACTCCAAAAAAATGAAGAGATCTACAGCTGAAGTTATTGGATGCTTGTATTGTACAAAACAATTCAATAATGGCTTAGTTTTGTTTGACAAATAGTCAATTATCAAATAATATGTAGCAACAATCAATTAAAAATTTCTTTTGAGGTTAAGGATTAATAATTATGTGATATTGTTGGTAAAATAAATGCAGAGAAATGAATAAAAAAATTGTATAAGAAACGAAATCCACATAATTCAAGCAAAATAACCAACAAAAAAAAAAAATCGTAATTCTAACTACTCTAAAATCGCATCCGCGAAACAACACTTGGTACAAAATCCACATAATTAAAGCAAAGTAACAACAAAATTCGCAATTCTAACTATCATCGCATCGACGAAACAACACTTTGGTACGAAATCCACACAATTTAAGCAAAATAACAACGAAATTCGCAATTCTAACTAGTTTATCATCGCATCCACGAAACAACTACACAAAACCAGTGAGAAGAAGATGAGCAAAGAGAGATTCACAAACAGCTACTACACAAACAG
Source organism: Camellia sinensis (assembly GCF_004153795.1). Classification (NCBI taxonomy): domain Eukaryota; kingdom Viridiplantae; phylum Streptophyta; class Magnoliopsida; order Ericales; family Theaceae; genus Camellia; species Camellia sinensis. The sequence continues at coordinate 213,399 of NW_021025785.1, read as the reverse complement.
AGCACAGAGACCTGTTTTATACAGAAGAAACATCTAAGAAAGAAACAAGTTTCAAATGTTCCTAAAATTTGAGCTCAATTAACTTGAAATTCAACTAACCTCTGATCTTACTGATCGAAGAAGACGAAGAACTTCAAATCCACGGAGATAAACACCACCAGAGCGACGACTGGTTGTTGAATCTGCAGATCCAAACACTTCCTAGCAGTGTGTGTGTGAGAGAGAGAGAGAGAGAGAGAGAGAGATTGTGGAGGTATATGAATATATGCATGTATTGTGTGTGCGAGCGCGTGTACATAGGAGTGTGATAGCAATGTTCGGTTTGAGTTTTTGAATTAAATTTTTTGAAAGTTGAATTTTTTTAGTTATCGTAATTTTTTATTTTTGGTGGATATTTTTAAAATTTTAAATATTTTTTTATTTTTTAGGATGTATTTAAAAAATAAAAAATTATGAAAAAATATTTTTAAAAAATTAATAAACACATAAAAATATAAAAAAATGTATTGAATTCTCATATTTTTTTATATTTTTGATATTTAGTAAATTTTTAAAAGGTTTTTTTCATAATTTTTTTATTTTTTAGTTATATTTATGCTAGGTAGATTTAAAAAATATATAAAAAAAAATTGTTTAAAATGTTAAAAAATTTAATAAAAACAAAAAATATGAAAAATAAGAAAGAAATTTTTCTTGAAAAGTGTTTTTGAAAAAGAAGACCAAGCAAAGTGGAAGAGCAAGAAGATAGAAAATGAAAGAGAGCCTTCAAAGCCGAGCTTTTTTACTCTCTCTCTCTCTCGGCGCCATGTTCTCAGGGGTCATTTCCAATTTCCAAGCCGATGTATGAGTGCGAAAGGTGATTATTCACTAGTCCAGTGTATGATTAGGTGGTGTTTTAATTTAAAATAATAACATTAATAGAAAAAGTAAAATGTTGACAATTCATATAAAGTGATTGAAAAATATAAAAAAAATATAATAAATAGTAATTGATAAAAAAATATGATCATATTTTGTAACGGTTGTATAATTTTTCTTTTGTCTAGATATATGTGGTTTATTTATTTAGTTTTTTTTTTTACTTTTATTTTTATAATTTGTGAATTTTAAGAAAAAAATTCAAAAATATCATGTTTGGTTTGATTTTTAGAAATTTGTTCCAAAAATTTTTTAAAAAACCAAAAGCACTTATCAATTTTATAGAATTTTATATTTTTGGATGTTAAAAATAATTTTTACAAATTTTAAAATATATTTTTATATTTATTTTTCTGAAATTAGTTTTTAATTTTCTAAAAAAATTCCTCAAAAAAAAAAAAAATTGGAGATTAAAACCAAAACCAAAATTTTAGATTCAGTAATCAAGTGAAAGGGATTTTCAAGTGTCAAAGCATAAGTATTTTGCCATATTATGTTGCTGCATTACATTTGCTTTCTCAGTTTCAAATAGCAAATGTAACCCATGTTCCAAGATTCTTGAACATTAGAGCTAATGATGTGGCTCAAAAGGCTTCGAACTTCAAGAGAAAGGATAATTCTCAAAGGGACATAAGTCAGACAACATACCAGAAATTAATACAACCTTTGAATAAAAGGAATATGGTCTTGGAAGCCAACCATAATGACTTACAAGAACAAGATTGGAGGCATCCAATAATGCAATATTTAGCTGGTCCATCTTCGAAGGCCAGCAGGAAGGTCAAATTGCAGTTCATGCAATATATGATATATGGTAATGCTCTTTACAAAAGAGGGGGAGATGGCTTATTGCTGGAGTGTTTGGGCCCAAAAGAAGCATTAACAGCCATGGCTGAGGTTCATGAAGGCATCTGTGGCGCTCATCAGCCTGGTGTAAAGATGAGATGGTTGCTTCGAAGGCATTCCTATTATTGGCCAACCATTCTTAAGGACTGCATCGAATATGCAAGAGGTTGCCAGGCATGCCAAAAACATGGCGCAATAAGGCATGTGCCCATAACTGACTTACATGCAGTAGTGAAGCCTTGGCCATTCAGAGGATGGGCCATGGATATGATTGGCAAAATACACCCACCTTCTTCGAAACATCATTGTTTCATTCTGGTGGCCACTGATTACTTCACTAAGTGGGTTGAAGCCAAGCCATATAAGGCTGTAGATCAAACAGAGGTCATTGGGTTCATTAAAGACTTGATCCATAGATTTGGCATCCCACAAACCATAACTATAGACAATGGGACTGTGTTTGATGGGAAGATGGTGAGATCTTTTGTGGCAGAATTTGGAATTAGTCTTGTTAATTCCACACCTTATTATGCACAAGCCAATGGTCAAGCTGAATCATCCAATAAATCCTTGAAAAAAGGTATACAAAAGGTTGTGGAAGATAATCCTAGGGATTGGCACAACCTTCTGTTGGATGTTTTGTGGGCTTACAGAACTTCTCCAAGATCAAGCACAGGAATTACTCCTTATGCCTTAGTATATGGGCATGATGCAGTGTTACCTGTGGAAATTAATATTAAATCTTTGAGGGTAAAATGCCAAGATCAGTTAGATCCCGAGCAATACCATCAAAGCATGTGCCTGGAGTTAGAAGGCATAGATGAAGCCAGAATCCTGGCTTTGAATAGCATTCTTTTACAGAAGAAGAAAGCAGCCAAGAATTACAACAAGAAAGTTAAACACATTGGCTTTGATGAAGGTGATTTGGTATGGAAAACAATACTCCCAATAGGAATTAAAAGCCATAAGTTTGGCAAATGGTCACCTAACTGGGAAGGGTCATATCAAATTCATAGAGTTTTGCCTTTTGGAGCATATCATTTAAGAAATTTAAATGGTTATGTACATCCCAAAAAGATTAATGGCCGGTATCTGAAACCTTATTTTCCAACCATTTGGGAAACACAAGGCTATTCGAATGATGCACAAGATTTGTTCTTTTATAAAGAATTAAATACGTTGTGCCACAGATTGGCCCAGAAATCATTACAATGTCTTAATTGTTTTTGTACAGTAGACTTTCTATTGCTAAGTAACGGAAATAATTGGATAGCTGCAGCCATGTCTCCTTTTTGATCAGTCAACTCTTGATTGGTGATGTGCAATTTGGTATCGGTTCGAACCACGGCCTGGTTTACTGCAGCTAGCTCCTTTTCAAGTTGGGCTTTCTTCTCCAGCAGCTGAATTCGAAATTGAGAAGCAGAAGAGTGTTGTTCCTTGAGATCTGATACTTCAGTATGCACTTGAGAAACAAAACTCTGATCCTTAGCCAGTTTCTCGTCTGCAGCCTTAGCAGCATGACAAATGTTGAGGTAGAAGTCAACAGTAGCTGCTGCCTGAGATAGATAACTTGAAACTTTCATGCCGGACTGCTCAGCGATTTTGCAACATTGAAGGAACCCATCTCTGATTATTGGCCTTTGCAGAGCCTCGAAGGGAATTCTTGAGAAAGAAATTAGCAGTTCTAGGCATGTGCCCATATCTATCAAAGGTGCAGAAGGCTTGCTGCTAGAGGAAGAACTCTCAAAAATTTCTAGCAAGGAGTCAGCCAAGACTAATGGCTCAGCTTCGGCATTAAATGATGGAGAGGTAGAAGGTGTGTTGGAGAAACTAGCCAGTTTGGCTTCGAAAATGTCTACCTCATCCATAGACATGAGGGGTGCAGAAAGTGTTGTGGTGAAAAGCACAGAGGACTGCATGGGAACAGGAGAAATAGGTGGAGCATTTCTGGCAGCCTCTATGGTCTTAACCACCAATGAATCAAGTGAAGAGGGGCTGGAAGTGGGTAAAGATGATGAACCAAGAGTTGGGGAACTATCAGCACCCTCTGAAGGAGAATCAACTGCCATGTGAGATGAAGTAGCAGTAGGAGGAAGAGCGAGGATCGAAGAAGCAAACTGAGGCAGATCAAGAGTCAAGAAAGGGAGGTATGGCTCTAAGCCAAGGAAAAGAGATGCAGGGATACTTGGACTCGGAAAAGATGTATTGAATATAGGCTTAGGAAGTGGGAGCATGATTTGAATGGTTTTCACGCGTTGCATCTGGTCAACTTCAATTGAAATTGGGGAAGGTCTCGCTGGAAAGATGAATGCAGTGGTCGTTGCTGCAAAAAGAAGAGAATGTGAGGTAATGTCAAGTCTCAGTCTTGAAGATTCGACAAGAAAAGAATAAAGGCATGAAGAAAATTACTTGTTCCAGTGTATAGTTCAATAGTCTGTTGTTCTATTGCCATTTCCTTTGGTAATGCATCAACGGCAACGACCTTCTCTCTTAGGAATTGTTGCTGCTGCCTCCCCTCAGCCCTTTCAAGGACAACTATGGCTTTGGAATATTCTTGTTCTACAGCCTTATGGATGGGGTCTTCAAACGAGCCGGTAGCTAAAGCAGTAACCTTCCTCCTCTTTTCTATTACTTGGGCAATTGTCTCGGAATCAGAATCTTCAGTAAAATCGGAAGGAGAAACAGTAATTTTTCTTCTCCTTTTCCTTTGAATTGGTATCATTCGCTCCTCCATTGTCTTCTCGACCTCTTTAGGTTGGGGTCCAGACTCTTCAAAAATGAGCTCTTCCTCTACCTTCTTAGCGGCCGTCTCCTCTTGAGCCAATTGGGGTATTCTTTTGCTTCTTTTCAAGGGAGACTCCTGTTCTTGATCTTCTTCTTCTTCTTCTGTCTCTGGAAGCTCAGTTTTTTCCTTTTCTAGCTCAAGGAGTCTCTTCTTCTTTTGTTGTTGACCACCTTCATAGAAAAAGGATTAGAGATAAGATAACAAGCATTATGTGGAGAGGTTAGAGAAAAGGAAAAAGGGGTACATACTTCGGGTGACTATGGGAGGAATTGAAGCAGCAGGAGTAAACTGAGTTGTAGCAGGTATTGTAATTGAAACAGTGGAAGAAATGACAGTCTCAGCTCCCTTGGGCTTGGGCACATCCAGCACCTCCAATAGGTTCTGAGGGGGGATAGCCAAATAAACCTCCATGTTGCTCACCCACCAATTTTGATATCTCTTCAATTCAGTACCGTGAGGAGAGAAAGGGGTGAACTTAAAACTGGCCAAATCATCCATAAACTTGAAGGTTGCCTCTTCTAATCTTGATTTTCGAACCTTCAAATCCCTCTTAGTAAGGCTCGGATTGGTGTTGCTACAGAGAGGGATTGGGACCCCTTGTGTGAGACCAAATTGTCTAGCAAATTGGGCAGGACAATAGGGCTCAGCTATACATTTATAAGCTCTAGGATTGGTGGTCCCGATGAATATCTCTCGAGGAATTAGAAGAGAAGCCCATATCTCCTTATGAACAGGTAAGGTGCAGAGCTTGTCACTTAAGAAATTATTCAACCAAGTTGGGCCAATATTGGATTCGAAGGGACGAAAGTAATGAAGAGGAGGGGTGGCTGGTAGCTGATGAAAGAAAGAAAAATAAAAGGAAAAAGTAGAGGGATAGAGTAAAGCATTGGCCAATCTTATGCCATGGGTAAAAGAAAACGGCCTAGAAAATTTGAGGCATTTGGATTGCAAGTCGGTGAAGTAGGTGAAGAGCCAAAGCTGCAGGGCCAATCTTATGCCATGGGTAAGAGAAAACGGCCCAGAAAATTTGAGGCATTTGGATTGCAAGTCGGTGAAGTAAGCGAAAAGCCAAAGCTGAAGGATCCAGAATGGCCCCCCTTGGTTAGCATCTAAGGGTTTTTCACAAAAGAGAGAGCAAGCTCTATATGTATGGCGTAAGATATATGGGGCCAAGGCTACTCGTTTCCGCAAGACGAAGGCTTTGGCAAGAGGAGCAAATTCTGACATTATTCTTTGGGAAGAAGTACAGAAGAGAAATTTGCAAAGCCAGTATAACAAGAAGGAAAAGAATTCCCTATCAGTTACCGGGACCTCTTTTTTATTCTCAGCTCTAACAAAATCACTATAAGAGGAAGTAAAAGAAGGGAGAAGGAAAGGGACCGTTAAATCAGGGAAATCTGGGGTAATGGGAGTACCAATAGGGGATACTCCTAAAAGATGGCAAATGTCAAGGACAGTGGGAGCCATCATCCCACACCTAAACTGAAAGAAATTGAAAATAGGGTTCCAAAAACATAAAGCAGCTCAAGAAAGGGAGGTATGGCTCTAAGCCAAGGAAAAGAGATGCAGGGATACTTGGACTCGGAAAAGATGTATTGAATATAGGCTTAGGAAGTGGGAGCATGATTTGAATGGTTTTCACGCGTTGCATCTGGTCAACTTCAACTGAAATTGGGGAAGGTCTCGCTGGAAAGATGAATGCAGTGGTCGTTGCTGCAAAAAGAAGAAAATGTGAGGTAATGTCCTGGGAGCTCAGTAAGGATCTCCTTGAATATAGGCCCGAGCACGTACTCTCGCTGCACATGGCGACGAGGGATAAAGATACGCCCATCGATGACACTTTTCTCATCACCCTTGTATTTCTCACATTCAGCATCAATAAGCCGTTTCAAAGCCACAGATGAGCTTACGCGCTCTATGGTCGGAACTTTTGATGAGGAAGAAGCCATTGATAGTGAATTTTTTCAGAAAATATAGAAGGGAGTAGAGAAAAATGGAAATCTAAAAGGGGGTTTGAATGCGTAAGCAATTCCGGAGCACAGAGTAAAAAGGTTTTAAATAACTTTTGTGTTCGAGAATATATCTCGTAAGTCGTTAAGTACTAAAACGTGCGAATACAAGGAATCTCTTTCAGCACCGATAATTTCTGGAGGGAAAAAGCACATTGATGCTAGCTTCGAAGCCAAATTTTGGCGCTAAAATTTCAAACAACAACGGCTTCGAAATGCAGAAGCCGACTTCGAAGCATACTACATGCTTAAAAAATGCTTAAATGCTCAAAGTATTGGTCTACTTTAAAAAGTCCAAAGACCTGTTTGAAGGTTATCAGTCAAAGTGACAACATTTGAAGCAAACCCTAGGACTCTTTAAGGAAGAGGGGCACTGTTCGAAACATCCAAAACCAATCATTGGTTTCTATATGTGCAAGAAGGAATTGCCATAGGTGGCCCTTCAAAGCCAAAGAGATCAGTTTAAAATTGATTGGCTATATCAACCATGACCATATATTGGTTACAGTTAGTGTTGAAGAGTAAAGTTGTTGAAATCGAAGCACTAAGATAATATCTGCCAGAATTGTCAATTTTACTCCATGAATTGGAAAAAGACATGATTGGTTCCTTCTAGTGTTTCATTATTATCATTAAAAGAAAATGATTGAATATATAATTCGAAGGATGAGGTTGTCCAATTCGAAGCTCTAAATTAGTTTCAAAATATAAAAGGAAGCAGAGTCGAGCAATGGCGAGTGCAAAAGAACTTTGTTTGTATTAAAGATAAAGAGATTACATTGAATAACCCCATTTGGGTACAAACTCAAGTTCATAAAAATAAGGAATAGAATAGATAACAAGATCATGAAATTTAGTCCAGCAATGGTCAATGAATTTCTGTTCTTTCTTTATTATATCTTCTATTTCTTCAAGAGTTGGCTGCATGAGCTGATGTGCTCTCGCTTCATAATAGAGCTCTTCAGCCTTTATTTCAAAAGCCTCCTCCCTCAATCTTTGTTCCAATTCATCTACGATCAAATCATCCCAATATGCAGAATCTTTATTCTTGAAGTCGCCGAATTCTTCGGTGAAGTTTTCTGCTTCATACTGGGCCTGAATTCGCAGAGACGAAAGTTGGTCTAAAGATCATGAAATTTAGTCCAACAATGGTCAATGAATTTCTGTTCTTTCTTTATTATATCTTCTATTTCTTCAAGAGTTGGCTGCATGAGCTGATGTGCTCTCACTTCATAATAGAGCTCTTCAGCCTTTATTTCAAAAGCCTCCTCCCTCAATCTTTGTTCCAATTCATCTACGATCAAATCATCCCAATATGCAGAATCTTTATTCTTGAAGTCGTCGAATTCTTCGGTGAAGTTTTCTGCTTCATACTGGGCCTGAATTCGCAGAGACGAAAGTTGGTTTAAAGATTGCATGGTGACCATGGAATTCCGATGCCAATAAAGGAGCACTGGAAGTTGGTCCAAAAACAAATGAAGCTCTGCTTGGGCAAGAGGGTTGAGGACATAACCCCTAGTCAGGACATCACAAGCCCATCGAAAGTTCTTAAGAGAAATGTCATTCTCAAGAACATTGAAGGGCAGGTGGGAGAAAGCCGCGAGCAAAAGTTGAGCTTGCTTTCGCTCGGCTGGAGAAAGGGGCGACGGAGGTTGGTAAGGTGGGAAAACTTTGTCCATTGGAAGGGCAAGCCTTAGTTTCTCCGTCCAGGACAAAGTAGGAGGAGGAGACGGAGTGGATGGTTCTGCTTCAAACAGTGAAGAAGAAGATGTAGATGCTTCAGCTTCAAAGGATGGAGAGGAAGGTGTGGATGCTTCCATTATAGGAGATGGCGCGGGAGCGGAAGGAGCAAAGGCATTAATATAAGCAAGCCAGTCAGAAGAGCATATCTTCGCCTTCTTGGCTAAGAATGATGGGTTGTACCCTTGTGCTTCTTCTGAGCGCCGGATAGCAGGCATTATCTTCGTAGGCATAGAAGATGTATACCAAGCCACAAGCAAGTTCTCCTCCAAGCTACGTCGTTGGTCAATGGGCACATAAGAATAGACCACTGAACTTCAAGCGTAGGAAGGAAATTCCAAAGGGTCAGTGAATTCAACGAAATGGTGATTGATTCGCTCCCTCAAATCACAAGTCTCAGGTGTTGACCAGTTAGTCCAGCCAGAGGCCCCAGGAGATGAAGAAGTTGTAGCCTCATCCCATGCAGAATTTTTTCCTAAATCCATGGCTGCAAATTGCTGAATCGAGGGATCGAAAGCAGTTTGTTCGAAATACAAGGAAGAATCAGAGGAAGAACTTCTTGTATCTATGGCTGTAGTTTGTCGAATCGAAGTCTTAAGGGCAATAGATTCGTGGTCCAAAGGATGATAATTTGCAAAGGCATCCATAACCTGAATATAGGAAGGTGGATAAAGGTGGCTAATGAATGCGTGGAGGTTCTTTCGAGGGGGATCAGCATTACCCAATGACTCTTCGTATGCTTGATCAGTAGAAAGGGGAGTTGGTTTAGCCATGGTCTGTTCGAATACTAAGGTGTTGGGATATCCAACAGAATCAAAAGGGAATTAATGCAAATAATCATCAAATAGGTGACGGTTATGTTTCCTGGAGATGAATTCCATACACGATCCAAAAGCGCGGGAAAAGCTTCTTGGTCCACTAATATCACCAAGTATTGGGTATATTAGTGCGGGGGGTAATGTTAGCTATATATTTTGTAAAAGCCAGTTACAATCCGACACGTGGCAGAACAAGGGTATTATTGGAAAATAATTTAAGTCTCCAATCCTGATCATACACGTGGTGATGATAATTAGTTCTCACATGGTCTGAACAACATTGGATCAGTAAAGAAACACAAGGTGACGTGGCTTCAACGGTTACTCATATTCAAATTCAAATACAAGAGGGAAGCCTAACTGCA
>NW_021025785.1:138705-188438 GCF_004153795.1 Camellia sinensis | reverse complement strand
AACATCCAACAATCCCATGTCCTTCATGTCAAATGTTTATTCAACATTTTCTTGAATAGTTTTAATTATGTCATTATTACTACCTATGATGAGCATGTCCATCGCACAAAAAGACATACTAATAACATAGCCTTTGTTTGTGTTTTTAATATAGTAACACATTGTCACATTGCATTAATTTTTGAAACTGCCAATTGACATTCATTACCTGTCAATTTCTCATGTGTAGCTATTTTTTTTCGCGCCCCGCTTTCGGAAGCTCGAAAAGAAAGCCCTTACAATTCGGACTCTGCGGTTCTGAATCAATCTCACAAGTGCAATTGTGAAAACTGATAAATACCAAAGAGTCCAAATTCTCGAAAAAATTTTTTTTGGAAATCGATTTTAAATCAAATAATCAAAAATTAGGACACTTTTGCCAGATATAGAGTCCACCGGTAAATATTTTTTTATTTTGGGAGAAATTTAGGTTAATCCTGACTCGTTGCCAAAGGCCACACGTGTCGTCAATCACAAAAGTTGTCCTCGCGACTCGGGAACTTAAGGTAACAGGACGCAACAGAGGAGGACTGCGATTTGAGCGATCGTAGATATGAGTCGGAGTCTCCTGCCGCATGCAACGGACCGCCGCATGCAGAAGATCGGCCTTTTACTAGTTATGATATGATATTTTTATCAACATTATGTATTCTTAATTCCGGTTATTAAACTAGCAATTACTATGTGATGCGGCACAAGCAAGTATAGATTAGTTGCTCAATTTGGACAATTCAACTCATTATTTGTCTGGCGAAAAGGGTTCTGAATTTGGCAGCCCTTCACAGTGGGCTTAAAGTTTGCGGATTTGCACCAAACATAGTGGGCTTAAAACAAAATGATTGCCACTACAACAAATGGGCTTAAAACGCACAATCGTTGAATCATTCCCAATTCAGAACAACAAGCCTTTCATCCATAAAGGCATTCATGCTAGTTTAGCTATTTTAAAGCATATAGCCTCATGGTAAGCATGCTAGACATGGAACATTCACACTCATGGCAATTATGCTAAAGCACTAAAACTCACCTAGGTACTCCAAGCTAAGAAGATAATGAGGTTTAGAAAATAATGCATTGATTCCTAACTATACATGAAGCCTAATGCAGACAACATGCTGCAATATGTCAAATCAGATAGGCTGGCTACTAAGTATGGGCATTGTGAAGCCAATTAAAAACACGCAGATAAACACGTATTCAAAAATAGATTATTGAATAGATGATGCAAGGTTTTGAATGATGCGCGAGCCTTGGTGCAATGCAATACAAGATTGAATGGTGGCAAAGCCATGAGGTATGCTAATTAAAACATGTCGCCTAATCTAACCATCAAAATCAATTAAATAAAAGGAAGAAAACGTGAGGGTTGGAAGACATACACATCACGCACGCACACTTATTACACATTACGCCCTCTGCGAAGGAGGGTCCGAAGAATAAATTAAGCTAACTAACGCTAATTAAGTCTAGCTAACTAGCTAATTATTACAACACTTGAAACTATTAACTGGCTACACGTAGCTAACTAATTATTACAAAACCGAACTAATTAACTATTCTAGTTAATCTAATTACAAAACGAAATTTAATAACTAGTTAAACTTCTAATTATTTACAAACACTGTAATTAGCTATAACTAATTAATTACGACACATATTTGATCTATTGCAATTTAAAATTAATTAGTCTAATCCGCTGGAAAGCGAGGAGGCCCATGAATGCGTTTTCCACTCGGAAAGTCACTGCCTTGCTGTTGAATCGCTCTGTTTGCACATTGAACACCAATTAATTCTACCCACTTTCAGAACACCTTTGCTCTACCTTACCCAACACACCGGGACTAAATTTCACCGATGGTCGACAAGGGTCGGTTCAGCTACCAATGGTGGCTGGTCGGCTACGGGTGGTGGCTGTCGGCCACTGATAACCTTGGACTTCCCTTGCCTGTAACAAAGAGAAATAGAGCCAAAACAGTGTATTTCTCAAGGGTTGTTTGCCACTTTGCCTCTCCTTTTCATGGGGAAATCAAAGGAGGGACAAAATTTGGTTCATAAACCGATAAATTAAGAAATTTCTTGACATGAATGGCTGTGAAACCAATTGTGCAAGTTTAATACAGCAAGTGCCATCACCCTATCATGCATAATCAAGGGCAATGGAGACTAAGGAAAGTGGACATTTTCATCGCATGGAGCATGAAATGTCCATTTTCCTGTTGTTCAAAATTAACGTCCGATTAACAACAATGCAATGCATTCAAAGAAATGCTATATCTTTGCGCCACTTTTACTTTGTAATTTTGTTTACCACATTTAGAGGCAAAACATACTGGACTAGAGCTAAATTAAGCTAGAAAAACATTCGTAACATGTGAAGCTAACTAGGCATGCAAACAAGACACAATGAGGGAAGGCTAACCCCTTTAATTTTGGACTTCAAAATGCGTTTTTTTGCCACTGAAAGACCTTTGAAATTCAATGGTTAAAAGGCCCAAAAAATTTGTGTTTGAAAATGAAAACAAAGGCACAAAAACTTTACAAGAAAGAAGCAATAAGGGTGGAACACCCCCTAACTGGAAATGACCTCAAACCACCACCTTTAGGCCACAAAAATAGAGTTTTTTATAGTTCAAAATCAGGCCAAAAACAGTTTGAAAAAGATGGCAAAGCAAGTGTGCACAACAGTATAAAAGGAGATGTTTATACCTCTTTGAAGGGAAGACACAAATGAGGCAATAAATCAAGCCAAAATCACCTTCTAGAGCTCAAAGAGGGTCTCAAGCTATTTCAGCCCAAGACTAGCAACTTTTGTAAAGGATTGATAGGCAAACTTGAAAATATATATATCCCTCCATTTTGAAGTGTATCTATCAATCATCTTCTGGTTGTTCCATGTAAATTACTGCATTTAACTCACCATTTGAGAAGCTGTTTTGGACATCCATTTGTGAATTTTAGATTGTACAAAGATGCAATGGCATTAGCATTCTAATGGATATTATTCTTGTAACTGGTGCTATGTGTCAAGTAATCAAGACCTTCTTTTTGTCTAAATTCTTTGACCACAAGTCTTGCCTTATATTTGTCAATTGATCCATCCGCTTTTCATTTTTCTCTTGAAAATCCACTTGTACCCAAGAGGTTACAACCTGGTGGCAAATCCACCAATTCCTAAGTGTGATTTTTGAAAAATGGATTCAATTTCGCTATTTACAGCTTCTTTTCCATAAAGGAGCCTCAGGACTAGACATAGCTTCTTTGAAAGTAAAGGCTCATTTCCTAACAAAAAAGTTAGAAAAATCTGGACCAAAAGATTTTGAGGCTCTAGCACGTTTACTACGCCTAGTTCCTCTTTCCTCATTTTGATCTATCTCTTTTCTGTTCTTATCATATCTAGTAATAGCATCATAAGATCTTTGCTAGTACTAGTCTCTTGTCTAGTCTTATTAGAGAAACATGTTCAAAGAAAGATGCATTTCAGATTCCATAATAGTATTTACAAGTATTTCGAATGTTCTGACTTATGAATCAAAAACCAATATGCCCTACTATTCATGGCATAACTAATGAATAGCAATCAACAATTTTAGGACCTATTCTTAGTCTTTATAGGACTAGGAAAGCCACTTTAGCCAAACACCCCTACGCTTTAAGTATTTGTAAGATCTACTCTCCCATGCCACATTTCATAAGGTGTTTGATTCACTTTCTTTCGGGTACTTATTAAGTATATAATTAGCAAGAATATTGCTGCCCTCCAGAAGTTCTAAGGTAATCCAGAACATATTAACATGACATTCACCATTTTTTTAAAATCCTATTTTCCTTTCAACAATTATATTTTGTTTAGGTGATAAGGAGGGGTGATTTGATGAATTATTCTATGTTCTTTACAAAAACTCACCAAAAGTGATTCATATTCACCACCTCTATCACTTCTTGTTTTTAATTTTCTTACCAAGTTGATTTTCAACTTCATCTTAAATTGAATGAAAGTTTTCAAAGTTTCATCATTGGTTCGAATTAATAAACATAACTATATCTAGTATAGTCATCTATGAAGATGATAAAATATTTTTTTCCCACCTCTAGTTTGAATTGATTTAAAGTCACAAATATCATTATGAATTAATTCAAGTGGTTCCGTACTTCTTTCAAGTGAATGAAAAGGAGTTTTGGTTAATTTTACCTTAACACAAATTTCACATTTATGATTTGGATCAATTTCAAATTTAGGCAAACATTCCATATTAAATTAAATCTATGCAAAGATCCATAATTAACAGTTCCTAGTCTACCATGCCACAAATTTGAAGACTCAAGCAAGTAAGAAGAAGATGTATTTTTATTAATAACAGTAGGGTACAACAGTCGTTAAATTTATTTTAAGACCATCAGATATGTACCTTTTCCTACATACATCCCATTTTTGTAAGTACAAATTTGTTACTTTCAAAAGCTACCTCAAACCCATTTTTACTTAACCCACTACAAGAATTAACACTTTTGGCAACAACAAAATTGGTCGCTAAAAGTCTATTTTTGGTCGGCAAAAGTTATCTGCGACCAATTTTTTTGGTCGCTACTTTGGTCGCCAATTGAGGGTCGGCAAAAGTAATTCGCGACCAAAATTGTGGTTGGTCGACAAAAGTTGGATTTCGCGACTAAATTTTTGGTCGCTAAATATTTAATTACCGCGACTAATTTATTTTGTCGCCAAAGCACTTTGGTCGCGAAAAGTGAAACTTTTCCGACCAAAAAGTTTGGTCGCCAATTGTGACATTCCGCGACCAAAAAGTTTGGTCGTCAATTGTGACATTCCACGACCAAAAAAGGTTTTGGTCGCCATTTGTTACTTTTCGCGACCAAAACTTTTGGTCGGCAAAAGTGAGTTTCCACGACCAAGAGCTGTTTTGGTCGGCAATAGATGTATTTTTTGCGACCAAAACTCTTGGTCGGCAATTGTCATTTTTTGCGAAAAAAAATAATTTATTTGTCACGACTACTAAATTGGTCGCCAAAGCAAGAAAACAATACACCTGTAATTCCTAATAATTCATTCAATCCATAATAAACCTATAATTTTAAAGCATCATTCAAATTAACTGAATCATTAACATTCGACACAATACATAATTCATTAACATTCGACACAATACATAATTCATTAACATTCGACACAATACATAATTCATTAACATTCGACACAATACATAATTCATTAACATTCGACACAATACATAATTCATTAACATTCGACACAATACATAATTCATTAACATTCGACACAATACATAATTCATTAACATTCGACACAATACATAATTCATTAACATTCGACACAATACAACTATTCTAAGTTTTCATTCACAAGTCACATCCATCTAGCATAACAAATTGAAACAATACATAATTCAGATTTACAGCATCAGGAAAATTGCTTAATCCACTAAGTTGCCTTGATAGCCAATCAAAAAGATCCTTGCGCCCTTCCGTGCCAAGCTTCGCATCCATCAAAGCAGTAGTGATGTAAGGCACCTGATAAAGAAACAGAATTGGAAAATTTATCAGAGAAGCATGATAGTGGCAGCAACACTGGATTGCAAACCCGTATCTTTGCAAAAATCAATTAAATCCTATAAACATGTACATCGAATTGAGACAACTAGCTAGGGGTGGGCGCGGATCGATTGTGGCCACGGAACCTCTAATCCGCCATCCGTCCGCCAGATTGGCGGATTGGAGAAAATCAATCTGTATCCGTCCGCCAATCCGGCGGATGCGGATTGAGCGGATGAGCGGATTGGCGGATAGATACGAATCGGTTTGGCGGTTTAAAAGTTTACAAATTTTCAACATAATTTAATTGTGTGCGCACTTCCTAAAAAAAAAAAAAAAAAAACAGGGCATAATTCAAGTTTGCATAATTTAATATTCAAGTGGGATAATTCAAGCGTGCATAATTCTGGTAGTGGCATAATTCAAGTGTGCTGTGCATAATTCCAGTGGGCATTTCTTAAACAACTTGGGCAATGCAAAAATAACCATGTGATGAATTGTTGCACCGAATTCCATCCCAACAGCAGCCAGAAATCCAAAAAAACTTGGTCAAATGAATTCCAAATGAATTCATGTGACCGCCACTTGGTCAAATGAATTTCATCCCAACAGCAGCCAGAAATGAATTGTTAAACAACTTGGTCAAATGAATTTTTGCATGAGGATTCAGGAATACAGACGTGAGAAACCAACAGCAGCCAGAAATCCAAAAAAAAAAACAAAAAAAGAGGAACAGCTTTCTATATCTCAGCCTCTTAACAGATTTCATTTGACCAAGAATTATTATTTCAAGAATTACCACTTCTGAATAATCAAGAACATTTGATATTTCGGTTAAAGAACTGGGACATCTAAAGCTTGCTCCCAAGCGACCCAAAAACTAGTATGCAGGCTGAAAACTTGATGCTAAATAAGACCTAAGATTTCTAGTTTCGGAAAGCAGTTAACACAGAGTAGGAATGCAACTATGTATTCCAGAGGTGGGAAGGGATTCACATCCTTACATTGTGGAAATTATTCCCAGGTAAATTAGAAAACTCCAGACAGAAATGGCTTCTTATAACCCAGTCAAGGACATGCATTTAAAATCTCGCAGTGGTGAATCGAGAAGACCATAGCTAGGACCCTTCAACTCATGTTTCAGCCTATATTCAAACCCATTCCCATTTTGAGTAAGGCTTTCCTTTGTGAAACTCAGACAAGACAACAGATGCTGTGCTCTTTTGGAACCCTAAGATCAGTCACGCATGGAATCTACTGTGACATTCCAGTATGTTCAGAATTCATGTCATGTTGCTGATATGAACAATCAGGGAACTTCTGAATTTAGGCAAAGAACAGCACAGATTCTTTGTTTACGAGGTCATAGTGACACTTCATTGAGAGAAAATCAAATAGAAACAAATTTACCTGCAGTGCTTTGACAATCCCATCTATTACTTCCGGATCAATTAGAGGTTCATCCCCTTGAATATTGACGACAACATCATATTTTTCCTTGAGCTTTTGTAGTGCTTCATTTCAACGCTCAGTACCTATAAATTTGATTACCACTATTAGGTATTGGCAAACCCAACAAAAATGTTGAAAGTTGCAACAAAGAAAAAAAATGGTTCTCACCGTTTCGGCAAGATTCTGATGTCATTATCACATCAGCACCAAATCCTCGACAGCATTCAGCAATCTTTTCATCATCAGTTGCCACAACTACATAGAAAAGAAGCTACCAATGAAAAACCACACAAACATACCAAAAAGATGTAAAAAATCCTAAAATGATGTATTTAACAGTTTTCATATACAATAATGTCATCATCAATGCACAACTATTATTTATGGTTTAAACTTTACTCAAAACAATGATCCAGATACTGAATTGAGGGAACTAGTTCATCCGAGGATGAGTATAGTAGAGCAACCAATCGTTTAGTTTGTGATCTTTAAGCACATCAAAAAGAGAGATGCAACTGTTCTGACAACGATATGATTCATGAGCCTTAGCACCAAAACAAAAAGATGAAGCTCAAGTCGTACCGACATGATCCAATGTAGTTGCCATTTTTGCCCGTTCCCATGTTCTCTGCATATGAACAATTAAAAAAGTGAGGAAAGTTATTTTTTTTTAATAAATGAAAAGAATGAGGGAAGCATTCATGATGTCATAGCCTATATGTAAACAATATTACATGATTTAATACAGCCAGAAGCCAAGACTTTAACTGCTTAAGTAGTAAGATTTGTGCATGGAAGAAAAATCAACTCTAACTTCAGAGACTAATTAAATAAAAAACTAGGTAAAATTGTAAGTAATATAATTGTTCATAAGTAATTTAAGTTAAATGATATAGAAAAATAATATAAAAAGTAAGTACAAGAGTTCAACATATCAAATCTCACTCTCCTTTGCAGCTACCTTTTGAGGTCAATGAAAACTTACATTTCTGTAACTCGGCTCTTCACTTGTGAAGATTACAAACTAGGGAATGCAGGACTACAACTAGCTTACCCATGAAAAGAAATAAATAGAAAATTCATAAGAAACACAATCCAAATAAGAAAATTGTCGAAAAGAACAACTTTAAAAGCACTATAAGAATTTTCCAAGTATAAGCTTAGCATTAGAAAGATAAACAAATATAGTCTTATGCATTTCTTGCGGTCCAGCGCAGGATGAACACAAACCTTGTTCAATTGAGTAAAGAATTCTTTATTTTTTTTTCTTTCGTTCAACTGAGTAAAAAGTATTCAATTGGAAACATGAAACGCTTTAGTCCAGTTCGAATTCCAAAATGTCTGATCACAAACCGCCTTTTAATTTCATCTCCTTCCAACACCTCAGCTTCAGGATTAGAGATAGTGTTACCGAAAGACTGTCTTGCTCTCAATAACCAAAAACTAAGTACTTTCACAAGGTTATGTAAACAACATGAAATTTGAACAGTATTGATGGTCAATTCAAGCAACAGCCTTTCATTTGAGAAATTGCTCACTAGATCTAGCAAACATAAACAGAACTCCAATCAAATGTCCACCAAAAAAATAACCCATCACTTGTGTGTGTACGAGCATTTTCAATCCTTCATCAATTTTTTACATAAAATTCAAATATGACCAAAAAATGGCTAAAAGTGTGCTACAGCCATTTCATCAAATCTGTATCAAATTAATGGATAGGGAAAATTTTTCTTTTTACTAAATCAAATATGAACCAAATGTTTCACCAAATTTCTAACAGTCATATTTTTCCTCAAATTTGAAGAGATTTTAAGATCATCCTCATCACTATCCCTTGTCCTATCTTGCAATGCAGTTGGGCGCTTGTACATCAACCTCTCTCAAGTTCAATGTTAGTCAATAACCAAAGCAAGCTTCTCAACATCGGCTCAAGCTCATCAAGATAAATCAACACCTTCAGGCTCTGGTTTGTATGGTTTATCAGATCCTATTGAACAAGGAAAAGCTTTTGTACCATAATTAGTTAGTTATTGGGCATCCTTACAATATATTTTGAGTGTTGAAATATGACTATTTAGCAAAACATCTAGGCTCAGTACAACATTTGTAACAATTAGTCTGAAGTTAATTGTTCAAAAGTAAGAGAAAGCAACATGAAAAATAAAAGGAAATAAATGGATTCTAATGCAGTAAGTGAAGCTACAAGTACCTTGGCATTTGTTGAACCACCAAATACTCCAAACCATCCAATTAGCCAAAGCCAAATCCAAAACAGACATTGGAAACAATTTAAAGGCACAAAAGATGGTTAAAGAATTCAACTTTATTGATACATGTCACGTAGAATTGACCCAGTTCATTCTATTAGTTCAGGAGTCTTCAACTAGTGTTGAATTGGATCTAAAAGTAGTTCAGGAGTCTTCAACCAATGATCCAAATTTAGAGTTTATCATCACTACCCATTTTTGAGTTTGTCCACAAAATCCACATATCAAACACATTCAATACACAACAAAAACACACAAAGAGAGGAGTCATAACAATTTATAAAGTGAGATTTGCAATACACCCCAACAAAAGGGTACCTAAAGAAGGGGTTGCAGTGCGGCGCACATGGGAAGAATGTGATTTGTTAGGTCAAGTAGTTCTGTCTTCTAATAGATTAGGAAGTGTTAATAAGACAATAACATTGGGCTCCTTTCCTTGCATAAAGGAAGAATAAGTAAATAAACTTCTTATACTATAAACACAGGTCAAACGTCTTGCACTATAAATACAGATCGGACGAAGTGGAACATGTCATAGACCGGGTTTCAAAATTTGTCATACAAAGAAGATGGACAACTATCAGACATAAATCTATTACTAACAAACATGATTGCTAATCAATACAAGTTGTTTCTTCCAATTTGACTCATAACCAATAAGACTCAGACTAATACAACTAAAAGAATATATTTATGTCCAAAAACTGTCAAACCCACTAAGTGCCTCTCAAACTGTCAAACCCACTAAACACCACACATATAAATATATAGCTAAAACCACCACCCTAAACTATCTAACAGCAACATAGGTCTAAAGTAAGCCCTATATCATACGCCAACATTTGTCAGATGATGCCAAAATAATTTGAGGCTCTGATAATTTAGAGCATCACAATGACAAGCTTCCAACTAACACATTGAGTGTTTGTGGCTGGGATTTATATAATAAATATAAGTTAACTAACAATTTAGATAGTGTGCTATAAATTCATGTGTCGGAAAAAAAAAAGGTTAAAAAAGAAATAATAGAAAACTATGAAACTCAAGTAATACAACCAAAAGGGTAGAATTCTTGGATCGGTGATGCTGGATCAGTCATCAATCTCCTATACTCTTCAGGCAGAGCACTAGAACAGTAACATGAAATTGATAAGCTCATACAGTACTGAATGCAGCAGCAGAGAGAGAGAGAGAGACAGAGTGAGAAAGTAATACAGACCTTGCAGCAGGCAAGGTTCCCATTAGCTAGTCGAAAGGACATTTAGCATAATGATATGGATAAAACTTGAAGCAAAAACAGGACATTTAGTTCAAATGCAAGTACACTGAAAGGCAGCAATCTACACAACATAAAACAGTACCAAGCATAAGCATCCTTAATTTTTTGATTTTTTTTTGTTGATAAATAGGCATAAGCCTCCTTAATTAAACATGTGTATATATCATCTGTGTGGTGGGATGGAGATTAAACATTTGCTCATATTTACCTAGTCCAATGTTATCTTGAAAATAAGATCCTATAAAAGTGCACATTTGTAGGATGGTTTGCTTGACTTCCATTTAGACACAGAGCCAAAATCCTCTGTTTTCTCATCCAATCCACGCAATGCATATTGCATAATATGGGTGTACAACCGCTTCTTTGGCCATAATGTCTTTACAAAAACTCATTATTGACATACGTACTACTACTAAATCAAAAACTGACCATTGCCATGAGTAGACACCATGGTAGTAGAACCAGCAAACCCAGCATAAACCTTCTACATACCTCAAAACCTGCAATTATAACTTAGGATCATTAATTGCACCCCGTGATGTGGCAATCATATAAAACAGGGTTTGGGGAGGGCAAGACCTCCACCCATAAAGTGAGAAAATAATTAAATTTGGAAGAGACCATCCTTAGCCATACAATAAAATATTCGCGGAAAACATTTTAGGGGAAAAAGTTGAGTAAAAAACACAAATGTAAGGGAAGAAACGATTGGCTACTCCTTCAAGATGATTTGATTCTTGAAAATACTCATAGTAGCTGATTTGATTCTTTTCAAGATGCAGAGAATATGAATGAGGCAGTTGAGACCACCCTAGGTCTAGCAAAGTGCAACATTGAGTGGTACTATGACACCATCAACAATTTAATGAAGAACTTCCATTTAAAAAGATGAAACATACCATATTCAATATCTTAAATTTCAATACATCTACACAATACTTGTTTATTCAATTAGCAGCTAACCATGACAGCTAAAATTCAATAAACTCGTCATTAATTGCTACTATAACAACCATAATTCAATTTTGGTGTCTCAATTTCAACTCTACATAAATAAGAATTAAATGTTGCATCCAAAAAAAATAAAATAAAAGTAGATGAGGACTTACTGAAGAGAAGCTTGTCCAAGCTCTCATTAGCTACATACTGAAGCCACCTTCTCTTCTTCATCTTCAGCCCATGGAGCATCCTCTACATACTCCAAACATGACAAAACCCCAGCATCAAACCCAATTGCAGCTAAAACCTAAATTACAATAACATGAAACACAATTCAAATTCCTAACAACCCAGAACAAAATGCCAATTAATTTATCATATTATAAACACATGCATATCAAACCCAATTGCAGGTAAAACCTAAATTACAAGACTATCAAACATAATTCAAATTCCTATAAAACCCCACCAGAACAATATGCCAATGAACCCATCATTTCATATACACATACAAATAGGCACAAACATATAAATCTAAAAATTCAACGAAAGTTCATAGTTTCCTCTACAATGTGCAAATGATTATTAGTACCTTCAATCCAAGTACTCTGGTGACATCGCTCGCTCGAATTGGGGTCATTGAACTGACTTCCCGGACTCTGAGAACCCAAAATCTCTGACAATCGCTGTTGGGATCTGGGAATGGAATCGGGCTCGCTCGCCATCATTTCGAAAAGGGTCGGGCTCGATCGGGCCTTGTCGGAGGGAGGTAGTGGTGAAGACATGGGATTCAATAGTCTAGCAGTGAGAGCCGAATTGAACTTGCTAAAAGAAGAAGGGAAAGAATCGGCGCCGTAGACGGCGGTGGTGATTGAGGAGTCCAATATGTGTGAGAATTGAGGAGTCTAGTAACAGAGAGGAGGGCAGCGTGAGGCGTGAGAGAGAAGAGACACAGAGGCGTGAGGCGTGAGGCGTGAGAGAAGAGAAAGGGGGAGGTGAGGTCATGTAGGGTAAGGTTTGGGAGATGAAAGAGGAGAAAATGAGAAAGTGTGAGTTAACAGATTCTAAAGATAAAAAATTTCAATTCCCGCCCCACGTTTCAAAATTCCCTCCCAAATTTTTGGTGACCAAAATACCAGATTAGTCGCAGAAAATGTACCTTTTGCTGACAAATTTTTTTAGTTGCCAAATCTCAATCAACGGCGACTAAAATATTAGTCGCTAAAAGTGTTAATTTGGTGACTAATTTTTTTTGATTGCTGAAAATAAGTTTTTGGCGACTAAAATTTTGGTCGCCAAAAAAAATGTGACCTTTCGCGACCAAATTTATAGTTGGTCGGCAAAAGCATACCACTTTCTGCGACCAACTTATTTTTTGGTCGCCAAAATATATTCTTTTGCGACCAATAATATTTGGTCGCCAAAAATAATGATCATTCGCGACTAATTAATATTTGGTCGCCAAATGCCATTTTTTTGCGACCAAAATTGTTTTGGTCGGCAAAAGTGGTCGCCAAATGTGTAAATCCTTGTGGTGAAGGTTTTGAGAATGGGTAGGTTTTGAAGGTGGGATTTGGAGATGATGATGGTTGGTGGTCTCATAAATCCTAACTCATGATATCGCAAGTGCGTGAGCTTAATTGTGAGATAGAATGTCCAAAATTTTTTATGTCCTTTTTAGTTATTTCTTTTGAGGTTATTATTATAATAAAAAAAAGGCCAAAAAATGAGCTCATGATCTAGCGGGTGTGCGGGTTTAATTTTAGATTTTCATATTCACAAAGACGAGAAATTAAATTTGATAAAAATACTGCTGGAATTTATGGGGCTAAATACTAGAACGGTGATTGAGTGAAAAATACGAGAGGTTCCTACCAAAGCAGTGTCTAAGATGTACAAGTTGTACGTAATCTTACCCCATAGATGCTAATTGGCAGGCCTTACTAGTGGGTCAAGCCTCTCTTTTAGGATATACTCTATTATTTATTTTCTCCAAATGTGGCACGGAAATAATTTATATACAAAATTTTTAAAGTTCTTTACTTGATTAAAATTCTTACACCTTATTAGAAGGTCAAGAGTTCGATTCTCCTTCTCAAACTATGATATCTGATAAAATAAAAAAAAAAAATATTGAATCTAGTTTTCTTCAAAGAGCCCACAAATGCTGAAGCATTGTGGCTTTCTAGAAAATGATCTGATTAAACCTTCCATATCCTCACAGGTAGAATGAATAAAATGCAACAATTTGAAAGAGTGCCTTCTGGTATGTCTGAAGAAAAAAACAATACAAGTTTTATTATTTGCTTATTTATTAAACGAACGATTACAATACACTAATTGAATACACAGTATAACACTCCGAATAATATTATTTACGAAAATTACACTATTATCTATTTTTGAATGCCTTAAGTCAAATTAGTTATCTTATTACATAAAATAGTTAAATTAACGCTTGGAAAAGATTATAGTTAATAAATTTTGGGGACAAACTTTTATTTAGAAGGAGAGAAGTATGACACCCTAAATATTTAATTACACACTACGTTAATATCAACTACTACGTACTACTACTACTACTACTGCTGCTACTACTACTACTACTACTACTACTACTACTACTACTAATAATAATAATAATAAAATAAAATATTTAATGTTATGATTTTATGTGATATAGTATAATTTAATTAAGGATTATGTGTTACCAAGGGAGATGTTAATATAATTATTTTAGGATATGGCCTAAGCGAAAATTTGGCCCAGTCAATGTCGGGCCTCACGGGCTCCCGTCAAAATTCAGGCCAGCTCTTAAGCCAAAAAATTAGGCCCAGGCTTAGGGGAATTTGGGCCTTGGGCAAGCCGGCCCAGGCTTGGGCGGATCTGAACATTTTATTTTTATTTTACCAAAATTTTATTATTTTTCACTAAAAAATACACTGGGCCTCAGGCCCGGGCTTAAGTGGGCTGATCGGTCAGGTTGGGCTTCAAAATGATGGCCCAGGCCCAGGGTCTTGGGCTGAGCTTGGGTTCGGCCCGAACGAGCCTAAATAGGTCTGGCCGCCCACGAACTGCGGGCCATTTTTACACTTCTAAATCAGTTTTGTGCTGGGTATAAAAGGAAGGAGAAACAAAATAAACAGCAAACGAACAATATAATAAGCTGGTAGAGGAAGTAAGCTCCAATGAACGGTGAAGTAAAGGAAAAATTAGAAATTAATATTTCGGTGAGTTTTATTATATTTTAAATTATTATAAATTATTTTATGTAAATTATATTTTGTAAATTATATTAGTTTTTAGGGTATGTTATTTGTCAAACGAACCCCATTTGCTTAAAAAGAAAAACTCATGAATATAACTGTTTATTAGATGTTTTTTGAACAATTATTTTATAAGTACCACCAAAAGTCCCATGTCTAGGGGGACTTAAATAACTATTAGCCCTTTGAATTGTCACTTTAGTGACCCTTTGACGGTCCCATGCCTTGGGGATTTAAACAACCATTGACCTTCTGATTAGTTACTTTGTGACTCTCTGTTTGTCATGGATCCATTAACCCTCTCTTATGTTCTGTACCGTGGTTATAATTATTTTGCTATACGATTTCTGCATTTTTGTTTTTGTTATTTAAAATGATTTATTCGAACCAACGTTAAATAATTATCCATAATGATTTTTATACCTTTATGCTTTTAGTATAATATTTCTCACTTTACCATATACTTATAATTGTTAAACACTTTCAGGTGATAAGGCTTAGGGAGGGGTGTTAATTCTTTGTTCATAAGCTGGAAGTAGCAGGACCAGTGTGTGGGTTATAAGGCACAAAACACTTTGTAATTATAGTCTAGCTCTGGTAATGTAAACAAATAGAAACTTCAATGTATATGTTTTAATTAAATAAATATTTGAGTGCCTTTTTATTTTACTCTGCTACATTATTAATTTGTTATGATCTCAATTTTTGACTTGTCAATACATCTAACCTTTGAGTACAACCTTTAGGTAGTGACATACACAATGATAGAATTAGCAATACCTATGACACAAAAAAAATTAAGGGCGAATTAAAGCCATTGTTCCTCAAGTTTGACACCTATTTCATTTTTGTCCCTGTAATTCTAATTGTGACAATTAAATCCCTCAAGTTTTAATTCCAAATCAATTTCATCCCAGAAGGAAATATAAAAATAAAATATTAACCCAAAAGTTCTATTAATTACTATAAGGCCCTATGCCTTAATTAGTATAATTATAAAATCCTTGTAAAATTGTGTGTATTTAGAATTGCATTCAGTTGATTAAAATTTTCACTACAATATCTGCATAACTGATTATTTTCTTTTATTTTTAAAATAGAGCATCTATTACTAAATCATTATTTTTATTTGGAAGTGTAGATATGGATAAAATTTTACATTGCTTTTTTTAAGAATTTTATCAGTAGAGTATTGACTGCGTTCGGTCAAATCCTTTAAATGCTGTTCTTATTTTAGAAATATAATAAGCTTAAAAACCAACAACTTAAACAAATAGACGTGATAATAGACAAAATTATTGTTAATGTTGTATGAGTGTGTATCAACATTTTTATATTAAAAATTTGTTATTAAATCATAATTAGTTGCTCCAACAAATTGGAAATTGCTAACAATGTCGCAAATTTTTGCAACATTTATTAGATATTGGTACTACAACAGAAACTACTAGAAGAAGAGTTGAAAAAATAATTGAAGAATTTTTTTTTATCAAGATCAAAAATATCTACTGTGTGAAAAATAGAAAAATAAAAAGAAGGTATTTTTATAATATAATAAAGCTTAAGAGGCAAAAATATAATAATTAGAACCTCAGGGTCAACACTGAAAAGCAAAAAGAAACAAAGTAGAACAAGATAGGAAATATAAGGATCAAATTAATAAAATTCAAAAGACCAAACTCTTTTGCCACATTATCGTGGATGAATCTGTGAGTCTAAAAGTGTGAGTCTAGCATTTATGTTTCAATTTCTACCACCATCTGCACTAGCTTTAATCGTTTGAAACTTACTAAAAAAGATTAAATGTAATTATGTAAAACTTTTAGGGCTAACCGTGATTTTTTCAAACCTCATGGGAGGTAAGCGTAATTTACCCTACAACTTGTTTTCACCAAGCATTATTTCACACTACGGACTTTTAACACCAATCGACATTGCCACCACAGAGAATTGTTTAAGAGAGCTACCCAAGAACCAACTGCTAACCCGGTATGCAATAGTTATAAATATATAGTCTCCCAGGGAATGACAATTGCCTATACAACCATTAATTATATATTATTTTTCTTTCGATATAAAAATCTCCATTTTTTGCGTTATCAAAGCATGATTTCAATATTTCAATCCAGATTGACTGGTTTAGACACTGTACTCAATTTACACACCACTTGCCTTAGCAACAAAAACAAACAGAGATGGCACATGGCTTTTGCTACAATCTATTGTTCCAGGGCCTTCTCTGTTTGCTTGGAAGCCGACAAAGAGAGAGAGGTATCCCATATTCTTCCTTCTAACCCAGTCATTGTCATCGATGTTTTTGAACACCCACACCCCTGTTTTAGCAACATTGATAAGTCAAGCCTCACCCAACTTGTCAACAAGAAAAATCTAACCCAGCTTGTTGAAAAATATGATGGAGTTGAAGATTTAGTTTCTGCGCTGAAAACCAATTGGTGCATGGAATAAATGGAGATGACAAAGAAGATATTTCGCACAGACACGAAGCTTTTGACACTAACACATATCGAAGGCCTCCCACGAAATGTTTCTATCATTTCGTGTGGGAGGTTTTGAAAGATCATAATATTGTGATCCTTTCAAGTCTGTGCAGCTCTTTCACTTGGCTTTGGCATCAAAGAAAATGGGCTGAAAGAAGGGTGGTATTGTTGATATTACCCCATGTGAAGGGGGTGATTCTCTCCAATGTGAAGTCGGCTGCAACATTTCTTGATTACGGCTGCCAACCAACAAGCCGTCAAGGTTGACGATCCACCTTCGTTGAATGACCAACTGGCCATGTGCAAGGCCAGCCATCTCTCTCCCTTCACAGTGTATAAATAGAGGTAGAGAGAGCAGAGGGAAATGTAGTGAGTGGTGAGCTTAAAAGAGTTTACAGAGACAGAGAATACAGAGTGTGTAATACATTTCTCCATATAGTGAAATCCGCTGCCCGTGGACGTAGGCGACTTGCCGAACCACGTTAAATCTCTTGCGTTATTGCTTGTGTGTGTTTCCTGGTGTGTCCCCGATCCACAACAATTGGTATCAGAGCTCGGGTAGTGAAAAATCGAATTTTTTCCGAAAGTGCCCAGATTTTGAAGTGCTCGAAATCAACTTTTGAGTACACCAAGAGCAAGATCTCCAAGAGAAGAGTCCAGAAAAGCAAAAATCAACCCCAGAAAACCATCCACACGCTCTCACGCGCCCTCTGAAGAAGGAGAGTGAATCCCACTCTCCAGATGGGCCGCCACGCGCCGTTGACAGAGACGGCGGGTTAGCCTAGTCGCTTCCACGCGCTCCACGCGCCGCAGAAGGAAGAAGGCGACTGAGGGGAAACGTGTGTACTCCACGCGCCAGCCACCACCAGCCACGTGGCGCCACGTCAGCCGACACGTCAGTGCCGCGTCATCTGACACGTGTCCTGCCACGTCATCGCAGAGCCGTTGACCGCGCCGCCCGCGCCGTTCTAGAGTAATTATCCGATGCATCTCAGACGCACCAGATTCTGCAGATCTGAACCGTCCACACTATTTTGGCTCGATCGAAGTTATTCGGAGTCCGTTTTTAACGATCCAATAGTGCTTTCCAACTATTTGGAGTATTTCGGACACATTTGTACCGTCATTTTTTTGAATCGAAGTGTCTAAAAAAAAATAGTTTAATGGCAGAATCTATAGAGACCAGATCAACCGAGTCCGTAAGTAATCCAACGAGTACAAGCAACTTTAGGCATTGGACCCCGGTGTCCCATTCTAAGTTCGAGGTAGAAAAGTTTGATGGAAGCAGCAACTTCGACATGTGGAGATGCGAAGTTAAAGATATGCTTGTTCAGATGAACCTGCACTTCACTCTGGGAGACAAACCAAATGACCTAGACGGGATAGAATGGGAGAAGGTGAATCTCCTGGCCTGCAGTTCCATTCGACTTTGCCTTGTAAAAGAGGAGAAGCATGCCATCACAGAATATGATATTGCGAAGGACCTTTGGAAGGCGCTGGAAGATAAGTTCATGACAAAGAGCATTGAGAACCGGCTCTACTTGAAGAAGAGGTTGTTTCGTTTCAACTACAAGAAAGGTATTTCGATGAACGAACACCTAAACAACTTCAACAAAATTCTTACGGATTTGAAAAATTTGGATGATCACATTGGTGATGAAGATAAATCACTGTTATTGTTAAATTCCTTACCTAACTCATATGATCATCTCACTACCACTTTACTGTACGGTAAAGAAAAGATCAAGTATGTTGATGTTGCAAATGCCTTGGTAAACAATGAGTTCAGAAAGAAAGATAAGTCTACAAACAGGGACTCAGCATCCGAGGCATTGACAGTCAGAGGCAGAGCAAATAACAGGAGACATACTGGGCGAGGAAAGTCTCGCTCAAAATCCAGAGGGAAATCATCAGACAAAAGACGTCTTGCAAAAGACGAGTGTGCTACTTGTCGCCAGAAGGGGCATTGGGCAAAAGATTGTCCTAATAAAGACAAGAAAGTAGAAAAGGTGAACGTTGCACGAGATGGAGATAATGGTGAAGGAGCAACCTTCACAGTTTCATCATATGGCCAGTCTGATGAATGGATTATAGATTCCGGATGTTCCTACCAAGTGTGTCCTAACAAGCAGTGGTTCTCGAGCTTACGAGAGTTCGATGGAGGAGTTGTGCTGATGGGCAACGACCAAGCTTGCCAGACAAAGGGGATTGGAACAATTCGACTGAAGATACATGATGGAACAATCAAAATTCTTGAAGATGTTCGGTATGTACCAGATCTAACAAAGAATCTCATCTCAGTGGGAGTTTATACTCCAAAGGTTACAGAGTAACTATGGAAGGTGGAGTCCTCAAAGTTGTTTGAGGAGCATTTGTTGCAATGAAGGGTACTCGACAGGGAAATTTATATTTCCTAGGCGGCTTTATAGTCACAGGGAGAGTGGCTGTCTCCACTAGCTCAGAAGATGATGCATCAGACACTTCCAGACTTTGGCACATGCGCATAGGGCATGTCGGTGAGAAGGCTTTACAAGGGTTGGTAAAGCAAGGCCTGTTGAAAGGCGCCAAAACAGGGAAGCTTAAGTTCTGCGAGCATTGTGTACTGGGCAAGCAAACAAGAATCAAGTTTGGTACTGCTATTCATCGTACCAAAGGGATTCTAGACTATGTTCACACCGACGTATGGGGTCCTTCCAAGAATGCTTCATTGGGAGGTAAACACTACTTTGTGTCGTTCATTGATGATTGCTGAAGAAGAGTTTGGATTTACACAATGAAGCACAAAGACGAAGTCTTAGACATCTTTCTTATGTGGAAGAAAATGATTGAGACCCGGACAGGCAGAAAGATCAAGAAGCTCAGATCTGACAATGGTGGGGAATACACATCAGATCCCTTCTTTGAGGTTTGCCAGAATGCAGGGATAGTGAGACATTTCACAGTTCCTGGAAAACCGCAGCAAAATGGAGTTGCAGAACGCATGAACCGCACTTTGGTGGAAAAAGTCCGGTGTATGCTGTCACATTCTGGATTGAGCAAGGCATTTTGGGGCGAGGCATTGAACTATGCTCGTCATCTTGTCAACAGACTACCTACCGCAGCACTAGATGACATGACTCCCATGGAGGTATGGTCAGGAGTGCCAGCTACTGATTATGATCAGTTATGTATCTTCGGATGTCCAGCTTATTTTCATGTTACAGAATCTAAGTTGGATCCAAGAGCCAAGAAAGCCATCTTCTTGGGCTTTAGTGACGGTGTCAAGGGATACAGACTCTGGTGCCCTGAATCAAAGAAAGTTGTCACCAGAAGAGACGTTACCTTTGATGAGTCTACAATGCTGACGCAACTAAATCCTCAACAAAATGAGGAAGCATTGAAGAAGTCAGTACAGGAGGAGTTTGAGACTCCAACAAAGACTAGTCAGCCAATCAACCATCCTGAAGAAGTCTCAGTGGATAGCTCTGAAGAGAGTTCAGGTGAAAATGAAGATCTAGGGGCCCCACAACAATCAGAACCCATTGCAATCAGGAAAGGAAAAAGGGTTACTAAACAACCCGGTTAGATGATCGATATGGTAGCCTATGCACTTCCAATCATTGAAGACAATGTTCTTTGCACTTTTAAAGAAGCCGTGCAGCATGCAGAAAGTGACAATTGGAAGGAGGCTATGGATGAAGAGATCGGGTCACTTCACAAGAACCAGACTTGGGAGTTGGTGCAACTTCCAAAGGGAAAGAAAGCAATTGGGTGCAAGTGGGTTTACACTAAGAAAGAAGGCATCCCAGGCAGAGACAACATCAGATTCAAAGCTAGATTGGTAGCTAAAGGCTATGCTCAGAAGGAAGGAATAAACTACAATGAGGTATTCTCACCTGTTGTGAAGCACACGTTTATTCGTATCTTGCTAGCTTTGGTTGTACTGTTTGATCTCGAGCTCGCCCAACTCGATGTCAAAACTGCTTTCTTACATGGAGATCTTGAAGAGGAGATATACATGTCCCAGCCAGATGGTTTCAAAGTTGCTAGGAAAGAGAATTGAGCCTGCAAGCTGAACAAATCATTGTACAGATTGAAGCAATCCCCGAGACAGTGGTACAAAAGATTTGATCGGTTCATGATAGAGAAAGAATACACAAGAAGTCAATTTGGTCATTGTGTATATTTCCGTAAGCTTCTAGATGGTTCCTTCATCTATTTGCTCTTATATGTGGATGATATGTTAATTGCATCTAAGAGCAAGGTGGAGATTGATAAACTCAAGGCACAATTGGCAAGAAAGTTTGAAATGAAGGATTTGGGAGAAGCAAAGAAAATTCTTGGCATGGAGATCAAGAGAGACAGGAAGAAGGACACGGTTTGTCTGACACAAACCCAGTATCTAAAAAAGGTGTTAGACAGATTTGGCATAAATGGGAAAACAAAAGCTGTGAGTACACTATTGGCCCCTCATTTCAAGCTTCGTGCTTCGATGTCTCCGCGCATAGAAGAAGAACGGAAGCATATGGCACAAGTTCCATATGCAAATGCAGTTGGTGCATTAATGTATGCTATGGTTTGTACAAGGCCTGACATCTCACATGCTGTGAGTATGGTAAGCAGGTATATGCATGATCCAGGAAAAGATCACTGGCAGGCAGTGAAATGGATCCTAAGGTACATACATGGCACGGTTAATCTGGAATTGAAGTTCGAGAGAGATAACCGACTCGGACAGAATTTGGTTGGATATGTGGACTCAGATTATGCTGGTGACTTGGACAAACGCCGATCAACAACAGGGTATTTATTTACGCTTGCTAAAGAGCCGGTGAGTTGGAGGTCAACGCTTCAGTCAACAGTGGCTTTGTCTACTACAGAGGCAGAGTACATGGCAGTGACAGAAGCCTTTAAGGAAGCTATTTGGCTACATGGGTTAATTGAGGACTTGGGTATTGTTCAGAAGCACGTTGAGGTGTTCTGTGACAATTAGAGTGCCATTTGTTTGGCAAAGAACCATGTTCATCATTCCCGCACCAAGCACATTGATGTTCGTTTCCATTTCATCCGAGAAATTGTGAATGAAAGGGATATTCTGCTTCAAAAGATTAGTACTGCAGATAATCCGGCCGATATGCTCACAAAAGTGGTTTCTGGGATCAAGTTCCAACATTGTTTGGACTTGGTCAACATCTCTCGGAACTAAGCACCTTCGGGTGCAAGGCAGTGTTGATCGATCACTATGGACAGAGGGCAAAGGCATGATAGTCAAGGGCATCCCAGTAGGGGGTGCAGGACATCCAATCAGGGGGTGTATGATATCTTGGTTACACAAGTTCAAGCATAGCAGTTGAAGACATCTGAGACAGGAAGCGTCGAAGAGATCTGTAGGAGATAGGAGCAGAGGCTCTCTCCAAATCAGAGAGTGGTGTGAGTTGAGTTGAGGATGTAGGATTCCCTCCTCCTTTTGTATCTTTGGTGTATTATCTCTAGCTTCAAGAGATGCAGACTATGCTGAATTTTGGGCGTGACAAGATCAGCAGCAGTGTGTGCAATAGATCACCTCACATGGGTTGGGGGTGATTTGTTGATATCACCCCATGTGAAGGGGGTGATTCTCTCCAATGTGAAGTCGGCTGCAACATTTCTTGATTGCGGCTGCCAACCGACAAGCCGCCAAGGTTGACGATCCACCTTCGTTGAATGACCAGCTGGCCATGTGCAAGGCCAGCCATCTCTCTCCCTTCACAGTGTATAAATAGAGGTAGAGAGAGGAAAGGGAAATGTAGTGAGTGGTGAGCTTAAGAGAGTTTACAGAGAGAGAGAATACAGAGTGTGTAACACATTTTTCCATATAGTGAAATCCGCTGCCCGTGGACGTAGGCGACTTGCCGAACCACGTTAAATCTCTTGTGTTATTGCTTGTGTGTGTTTCCTGGAGAAAATGAGCTGAAAGAAGGGTGGTATGATGGAGGAAGCATATTTGTTGCTGTCTTTCTTGTCATAGCAGTCTCACCAGGAAGTAATTTCAAGCAGAATAGGCAATTTCTCAACTTATCTAAAGTTAGCAACAATATCCCAATTGATATTGTGAGAAATGGAAGGCGAAAACAAGTTTTGATTTTCAAAATTGTTGTTGGAGATGTTGTTTGCTTGAAGATTGGAGACCAGGTTCCAGCTTACGGGTTGTTCATAGATGGGCACTCGCTACTAGTTAATGAATCCAACACGATAAGCAAAAGTGAACATGTAGAAGTAAATCTTAACTGAAATCCAATCTTGTTTTCAGGTACCAAGGTTGAGCAAACACCTTTACAAGGCAGGCTCAACAAGCTAACCTCGGCTATAGGTAAGATTGTTCGGTATTTCATTTCTGTGGTGGGAATTGTACTTGCTGCAGTAACTATTGTAGGGGTAGCGATTCCTGAAGGCTTGTCATTGGCTGTCACACTTACTTTGGCTTATTCCATGAAGAGAATGATAGCTGATCAAGCAATGGTACGGAAGCTCTTTGCTTATGAAACAATGGGTTCGGTCACCGACATATGTACTGTCAAAATGGGCACCCTTACACTCAACCAGATGCAGAGGACAAAGTTCTGGCTCGGCCGAGAATCTATGCAGGAAAAGAGTTCAACTTCAATTTCAGACAATATTCTTGAATTGCTCTACCAAGGAGTCTGTTTCAATACCACAGGTTCTGTTTACAAGTCCACTTCAGGATCCTAGTTTGAGTTCTTCGGCAGCCTACTGAAAAGGATATTCTATCTTGGGTTGTCTTGGGAACAAAATATGGATATTAAGAAACTAAAGCAGAGTTTCTCAATTCTCCATGTAGAAGCCTTCAATTCAAAAAAGAAAAGAAGCGGCATTTCAATAAGGAAGAAGGTTGACGATACGGTCAACATGCACTGGAAAGGAGCTGCAGAGCTAGTATCACAATGTGTTCCCATTACTATAATTTCTCTGGAAAAATGAAGGTTTTGGATGATGTTGAAAAAAAGAAATTTGATCAAATGATTCAAAATATGTCCACGAGTAGGCTTCGATGCATCGCTTTTGTTCATGAACAAGTCCAAGAAGAAAAGAATGAAGGTGAAAAAGTACACAAATTTTGAAGGACAGCAGTTGACCTTTCTGGAACTAATAGGTACAAAGGATCCATGTCGGCCTGGTGTCCAATAAGTTGCGAAAGCTTGTCAGTAGACTGGACTGAACATCAAAATGATCACTCGTGACGAAGCTTTCATTGCTAGAGCTATAGCCATTGAATGCGGGATACTTAAGCCTAATCAATGTTAGATGATCCAATCCATATGCATGCAGAAAAGAGAGTCAAGGAAGAATGGCGTAGGAAGACTTCCACCTCAAGAGAAGTGAAAGTCTGACCTAGGAGTCTGAGCTAGGCATCTGCTCTCCCTTCCCTTCACGTTGTTGACACTCACCCTTACCATTAAAGAAGGTAGAAAATTGTGTGGGTTTGTTTCCTCTCTATCTCTCTCTCTCTCTCTCTCATCTTTGTGTATAAATAGGGACAGGAGGGAGAGGATGTAATATATCAAAAATTTGAGTGTATGAGAGCTGCGAGTTAAGTGAGAATAGTTGTTCTCCTCCTCTGTTTTTGTTTTGCTCTGGTTTAGTGAAATTCTCATTTCTGTCTGTGGACGTAGGCATTGGGTTGAACCACATAAATATTTGTGTGTGTGATTGTTTGTTGTTTACTTTCTGGTTGTCCATGATCCTAACAAAGTGGTATCAGAGCCGGTTTTGTGCATTTTCAGAAAAACATAGTGTTGTTCAAAAATTGCCCAAAAATCAAAGTGGTCGAAATCCACTTTTGATCACATTAGCTTGAAGTACTTGATGAGACGAGCACAGAGGTGAAAACCGCGTCGAAAAATGATCCCAGACGAAGCCTCACGTGCCAAATGCGCCTACTGATGCCGCTCTCACACGCGCCCACATGCCCACGCGCTGCACGCGTTGCACGCGTTTCTAAAGGAAGAAGATGCGTGATTTCACGGGCAGACATGCATCACACGCACGCGCACCAGGCGATCCGACGTCATCCACTGATGTCATCCAAGCTGAGCTGCCAAGCCAAGCCTCTAAGCCGACGCCGAGCTGCCAAGCCAAGCTGAGCCAAGCCGGAGCTGTTGACCAGCCGCATCGCTGAGCAAGCCATTGACTGAGCTGATGAGGTCAGCCTGACGCCAGCTGAACCGGAGAAATAATCCGGTGCTTTTCAGGCGCTCCAGAATTCACCGATGTAAACCGTTTAACTTGTTTTGGCTTTGATCTAAGCGATTTGAGGTCTAATTTGGGTGATCTAATAGTGCTTTCCAACTATTTGGAATATTCCAGACACATCTGTACTGTCAGATTTTGAAAATCAAATTTTGAAAATTTGCAGTCTATTTTGGCAATCTGAAGTGCTTTTCCGGCTAATTTAACCAGTCCAGACTCCTATTTTTCAGACAGAGATCACTTTTTGTATGATGGAGGAATCAACATCGACTTTGAGATCCATGATCAAGCTGAATGCTTCCAATTATGCCATTTGGAAGCCCAGAATAGAAGATATCTTGTACTGTCGAGATTTGTTTGACCCCATTGAGCTTAATAGAGTTAAACCAGGAACGGAAACTAACGAAGACTTGAAGCGGAAGAACCGAAAGACCATTGGCCAGATCAGACAATGGATCGACCATGGTGTTTTCTACCATGTCACCAGGAGACTAATGCCTATGCTCTCTGGATGAACTTAGAAGGCATGTACCAGTCGAAGACTGCTCGGAATAATGCCCTCCTAATGAGAAGACTTGTAAATTTGAAGGTGAAAGGTGGTATCTTTGTTGCTGAACACACCAGTGAGTTTCAAAATCTGGTGAACCAACTAGCAACTGTCAAATGGAGTTGGATGATGAGGTGCAAGCCCTATTGCTGCTCAACTCTTTACTAGACAGTTGGAAGACATTGGTGGTGTCCCTTAGCAACTCTGTACCTGAAGGAAGACTGACCATGAGCATGGTTAGAGAAGCTCTATTCAGTGAAAAGGCAAGAAAGAAAGACATGGGTGGAGATCAATCCCATGCCCTCGTCACAAAAAATAAAGGCAGAGGCAGAGGAAGAAGCAAAAGTAGAGGACGCAGCAGAGGAAGATCTCAAGACAGAGGGAAATCCAGAGAAGGTACGAGTCGGCCAAGGTTCAAGTGTTACCATTGTGGCCAGGAGGGTCACATAAAGAAATATTGCTATGCCTTGAAAGGAGAACAAAAACAAGGCAATAGACAACCAAAGATCGAAGATGGGAACACTACAGTAACTGTCTAAGAGGATATTGCATTATTCTCTGTTGAAGAAGAAGATTGCCTTCATATGTTAGACAACAACACCAAGTGGGTGGTAGATACAGCAACTTCCTACCACGCTACATCTCGGAAGGAGTTTTTCAGTACGTACCAAGCTGGAGATTTTGGTACAATGAAAATGGGTAACTCCAGTTTTTCGAAGATTGTGGGAATCGATGATGTTCTCATCCAAACCAAAGTTAGGAGTACGATGATATTAAAAGATGTCAGGCATGTCCCTGACTTATGCCTGAATCTTATCTCAGGGATTGCCTTAGATCGACAAGGCTATGAGAACTACTTCGGCAAAAGCATATGGAAGTTGAAAAAGGGATCTCTGGTGGTAGCCAGAGGACAAGCAATTGGCATACTGTACAAGACTCATGTGGAGATGCATTCAGATAGCCTCAACGCAGCAGAAAATGAGGCGTCACCGAATTTGTGGCACAAAAGGCTAGGTCACATGAGTGAAAAAGGGTTGCAGATTCTAGCAAACCAAAGATGTGAAATTGAATCCTTGTGACAACTTGTCACGACCCAAACCCGCCCCTATGGGTTTAGTACCGTAACCGGCTAGTAATTCGTGATTACCGAAGGCCTGCTAAACAGTAAAGACAGTAATATAGAGTACAGGGGCTGGTGGAAGCCAAAACAGTAATAAAAGATGTCGAATGAGCTATGACAGTCTGTATACAAAAAGACTTTTCTATAACATAATCACATTCAAAACCAAAACAGTATATACATAACAGGTGCACATAACATCCAGGTTAGGGACCAAGTCCCTTCCATAACTGTACAGTACAAGTCTCAAACATTAATTACAGAACAGAGACATGGGTGAAACTAGAACACCCCCAAAACAGCCTTAGCTCGGTCAGACTTGGAACCTTGAGGTGAGGCACAATGGTTGGCTTGACAAAACAAGAGCTAACCCGACGCTCCTAGCTCCGGTCCGGTGCCTGGACACCTACATATATATATAAATAGTGAACTAAAGCCCAGTGAATAACAACTGTGTAAAGGGGTTAAGAATGAATGTCCTTTCAGTCATTAAACAGTTACATCAGTCATTTAGAAAGCATAGCAGGTATATGTGGTACATCTAATAGAAAAATGGTACAGTAGGTCTTAATAGACCGAACAGTCGGTTGATGGCCATCATAACAGTAAATAGTAATGGTTCCAAACATGGGAACCGACAGAGATCTCTGTTACAGTAGCAGTAACAGTACAGGAACAGTAAATTGCTACGGACACCACGGATACAGTTTACAAATAGGACAAACATTCATTCATTAAACAATAACATTTCAGTAAACAGAACAGTTGATCTTTCAGAAAATATTCATAATTGAACATATCTTTACAACATTGTTACTCACAGAGTACGGGGCTATAGAGAGGTCCTCGGATGCCAACCCTACATAGTTACAGAATGAACACAAACTAAGTTACACACTTGGGAATCAATGACTTAGTCCCTATCTTCACTCGGTGTGGTTCTATAGCATTATCCTCATTAAGATGCCTTAAACTAGGCCTAGGAATGCCTAGGATGAAATAAGGATGCAAAGATGCACTTTAAAACACTTTTGAAAATTTTCGAAAAAACAGGGGTCTCGCTTGAGCGTGGATTTCTACGCTCCAGCGGACATGCAGACAAAGGAGCTCTGCTTGAGCGTGGCTTCCTTTGCTCAAGCAGACTGTAAACTCAAGCAAAAGTACTGGATGCATGCAATTCACGCTCGATGGGCGCTCGACCTCCGCTCGAGCGTGAGACACAAGTCCTCGCTCGAGCGTGCATTCCCTCGCTCGAGCGGACTATAAACATATGAAAAGTACTGGATACACGCATTTCACGCTCGAGCGTTATTTTCCCCGCTCGAGCGGACTGCATGAACTTAGAGTGTACGCTCGAGCGTGGATCCAAAATCTGGAATTTCCAGATTTGTCTCCAAGCACAAAACTCAATCTTTAAAGCTTCAAATTCGATCCTTTTGGGCCAATTTTCTGGAAAACACCTTAAAACCCATAATATGACATGTTTCAACGATCAATTTACAAAACCAAAGCCCAAAGGTAGTTCCAATAAAACACAATTTCAACAATAACTTCAAGAACATGATGAACATATGACATGCATGTTTTCATCTGAATTCAAAGCTTCTACTACAAGATCAATGAGTCTAAACTTCCAAAAACATGATGAATTCATGAGCTACAACTAGAGTGTAGACATGCATGTAAGAATTTCCATGAAAACAACCTCAAAACTCACTAATGTGTACATGCATGCATGATTCAAGCTTCAATTCAACAATTTAAAACCAATTCTAGACTTAGATCACTAATGGCTCATGGACCGTGCAAGATACAACTAGAATTCAAGTTCAAGAAGATGATTCTCCTACCTTAGGTCTTCAATTCCAAGTATAGAGGCTCAATTATGCAATTCTTCTACAATTCTTCCAATTTCCAAACAAACTCTTGTTGAAACTAAGTTTTTCCCTATCTCCTACTCTCTTCCACGGTTTGGTCTCTCAACGATGAGAAAATGACATGAAATCAAGCTCTAAACAAAGTTTAACAAAGTGGCCCACTATAGTGGCAATTTGGTAGTTTTCTTGAACTAATGTGATTTACATTATTTAATCCAATTTAATCATTCCAAATCAAATTTAAATTAAACCTACCATAAAATCACATAAATTCTAACTAGCATAAAACACCAATCAATTTCGGATTCGGCCGCTGATAAGGCCTGCAATTTGCAGTTTAAAACATAAAACATGAACAAATCATTTAGTAATCAAACAGATATAAATGCACTAAAACAACATACACACACAATCAGTTCAGAATTTCAGTCTAACCAATTACTTATCATGTTCAGTCACAGTTTAGCAGTAATCAGTGGCGAGGGTTGTCACAGTCTCCCCCCCTTACAAAGAGTTTGGTCCTCCAAACTCGAATTACCTTCATTTTGGAAGAATACTGGATCCAGTGGGAACAGTTCAGGATATCTCTTCAACATGTCGTCTTCCCTTTCTCAAGTGGCATAAATGCCACCATGGTTTTGCCAATCAACTTTTACCAACGGAATTTCTCTATTTCTCAACTTCTTGATTCGTCGGTTTATAACCTGAATGGGCTGTTCTTCATAAGTGTAGTCATCACTCAATACCACACGTGTAGGCTCAATCACATGGAAAGGATCTCGAAGATAGTCCCTCAACATAGAAATATGGAAGACATTATGCATATGCTCCATTTCAGGAGGAAGCGCTATTTGATACGCCACCGGATTAATCTTCTCAATGATTTCATACGGTCTGACATATCTCGGCGCTAGCTTACCCTTGACTCCAAAATGAGTCTGGCCTTTCATTGGTGTCACTTTAACAAAAACATGATCACCTATTTCATATTCTCTATCTCGCCTTCGGACATCTGCATAACTTTTCTGTTGGCTTTGTGCGATTTTCAATCTCTGTTGAATCGGTTTCACTTTTTTAGTAGTTTCATGTACAATCTTGGGCCCAAGCAAAGGCCCATCTCCAACTTCTACCTAGCAAATCGGAGATCGACATTTCCTGCCATATAAAGCCTTGAAAGGCGCCATACCAATGCTTGAGTGAAAACTGTTGTTGTAAGCAAACTCAGCTAAAGGCAAATGGTTTTCCCAATTTCCTTGGAAATCAAGAACACACATACGCAATAGATCCTCCAGAGTCTGGATGGTTCTTTCTGACTGGCCATCTGTCTGAGGATGGTATGCACTACTCAGTCTTAGTTTAGTACCCAATGCAGTTTGCAGACTTTGCCAAAATCTCTATGTGAACTTCGAGTCCCTGTCAGAAACAATAGATACAGGCACTCTATGCAGTCTAACAATCTCGTCAATATAAATTATAGCCAATTTGTCTGCATTGTAAATTGTTTTGATAGGTAAGAAATGAGCAGATTTAGTCAATCTATCAACAATAACCCAAATTGAGTCCATACGTTTACTGGAGTGTGGTAAACCGACAATAAAGTCCATAGTGATATGTTCCCATTTCCACTACGGTATGGGTAAGGGTTGCAGTAAGCTTGCGGGTCGTTGATGTTCAGCTTTAACTTGTTGGCAATGAAGACATTTCGATATAAAATCAGCAATCTCTTTCTTCATTCCCGCCACCAGAAATTCAGTTTCAAGTCATGGTACATTTTCGTATTTCCTAGAGGGATAGACAGTTTTGAATTGTGGCCCTCCTGCAAAACTCGTCTTTTTAGTTCAGAATCATTCGGTACACACAATCTTCCCTAAAATTTCAACACGTTGTTCTCAAATTTAAAGTCCAGCCTCGGTTTGGACTCCCGCTTATTAGTGACCTTGTTCAAAAAGTCATCATGTTGTTATTTCTCTTTAATTTCCTCAATCAGTGCCGATTGAGCAGAAATAGTGGCTAAGGTTCCACCTTGTTTACGCTAAACAATCTCAACTTCAAATCTTTCAAGGTCACATAGCAATTCTTTCTGCCCGGTGAGTAAACAGGCTAAATTTCCAACTGATTTCCGGCTCAGTGCGTTGGTAACGGTGTTAGCTTTCCCCGGATGGTACAAAACTTGCAAGTCATAATCTTTTATCAGTTCTAACCATCTCCGCTGCCTCATGTTCAATTCTTTCTGTGTGAAGAAATATTTCAAGCTCTTGTGATTTGTATACACTTCACATTTTGCCCCATAAAGGTAGTGACACTAGATTTTCAATGCAAATACCACTGTGGCAAGTTCTAAGTCATGGGTCGGGTAGTTCTTTTCATGCGGTCTCAGTTGTCGGGAAGCATATGCAATAACTTTACCATTCTGCATCAAAACACATCCCAAACCCTTATAAGAAGCATCACTAAATATGGTAAATCCATTCGTACCTGAGGGTAAGGTGAGAATCGGTGCAGTCACAAGTCGAGTCTTTAACTCTTGGAAAGCTGATTCTCTCTGGTCAGTCCAGTCAAATGGTATCCCTTTTTGAGTCAACTGAGTCATCGGTAGGGCAATTTTGGAGAAGTCCTTCACAAATCTTCTATAGTACCCGGCTAAGCCTAGGAAGCTTCGAACTTCAGTAACATTAGTCGGTCTAGGCCAATTCACCACTGCTTCAATTTTTTGTGGGTTAACTGTAATGCCATCCTTACTAATCACATGACCCAAAAACATAATATTATCAAACCAAAATTCACACTTTGTCAGTTTTGCATAGAGTTTCTGTTCTTTTAAGGTCTGTAAGGCAATTCTCAAATGATGTTCATGTTCTTCTTCACTTTTGGAGTAAATTAGAATGTCATCTATAAAAACAACTACAAATTCGTTGAGGAATGGTTTAAAAATTCTGTTCATAAGGTCCATAAATGCAGTAGGTGCATTAGTAACTCCGAAAGGCATAACAAGGAATTCA
Organism: Camellia sinensis; assembly: GCF_004153795.1. Lineage (NCBI taxonomy): Eukaryota > Viridiplantae > Streptophyta > Magnoliopsida > Ericales > Theaceae > Camellia > Camellia sinensis. Next base: position 156,367 of record NW_021025785.1, on the reverse strand, counting down.
TAATGTCCGTACCTCGTTCGAAAAGAAGTCTTTTCAATGTCCTCAGGTTTGACTTTCAGCTGGTGATATCCAGATCTAAGGTCAATTTTGGAGAAAACCTGGGCACCCTATAACTGGTCAAATAAATCATCAATATGAGGTAATGGGTATTTGTTTTTCACTGTTACCTTGTTCAATTCACGATGTAGACACCTCATTTTTGACCGTCCTCAAGACTTGGACGTCATCGTTTGAACACTCGATGATCATCCATGTTCATGTTCATTTTGAGTTCCTGGAGGTCTCGGCCGCGCGCCTTGCCTAAAGATCTCTCGACTTGACTGTTTTGTGCCTGGTTGTGAACCAAGCACTTGTGTTTTTGCTTTTAAGGGAAGATGGTGGCTTGTTGGCCATTTCCTCAACCCACCGGCCAAGACTTGAGGCCATCGGCCATGCTTTCCTTCCATCGGCCAAATGTTTTGGCTGATCGGCACCTTTTTTAGTCGGCCGGCCATTGTGTTGGTTGATCGGCCATTTTTTGGTGGCCGAACCCTGTTCATCTACTTTATGCAGATATTTTGTACCAGCTGGTGCAGCTGGCATCCACAATTAACCCCCTCCACACACGTGTATGGAGGGATTTGAGCCTTCCTTAGCTTCGCCAAGAAGCTTTGCAAAATTGGATTTCTATAAAAGGAGGGCCTCTCCTCCCTTTCCAGGGGTTGAACAATCTGAGATATTAGAGATATATCACTCTCTCTCTATATCTCCTTCTCTCTCTATATTTGTGTGTGTAATAGTGTTTTAAAGGGTGTTTTGTTCATATTTTTGCACTAAAGCACCTAGTGTTACACTTTCCTTTAGTTACTGAGGTGCTAAGGAGTTGATTTTAGAGTTTTTGAGTTGGTTTTGATCAGAAGGAGGTGCTGGAGTTGGTGTTCTTGAAGTGTTCTTCAAGGGTGAGAAACTACTCTTTTATTCCCCATTTTTGCTTAAGCTTTTAGCAATACTTGCATACTGTTTTAAGCTTAGTGTCCAACTGAAAAAAGTTCTATTTTTACATGCTAAATATGTTTGTTTAAGGTTACTTTTGGGTTGGGGGTGTTCTACCCCCTCTTAGGCCTTGTTTGGCCTTATTTTGTGACCTTCTTTTTGAGCTTTGAACCCTTTTGGTCTTGACCTTCTCACCAATGAAATCCATAGGATTTTCAGTGGAGGAAAAGTGGTTTTGAAGTCTCGAATAGGGGAGGGACACCCCCTCCCTTTGTGTCTCATTTGCTTGCATTATTGGCTCACCATAATAGCATGTTTGCTTAGCCTATGTTGACCTCATTTCAGTGGCTTTTTGGTGTTGTTTTAGCATGCCATGACTCTGTTTTGGGTGGGTTTGGTCGGCTCTTACATGCTTCAGAGACTTGCTTTGCAATCCCCTCATTTGCCTTAACATGCACCTTCTGTTTAGACCACCATGCTTACATGTTTTGGCTTAACTTTGAGAAGCTTTTAGTTTTGTTTTACCATGCTTGAGGTCTGATTTTGGTTGCTTGGGTCACATATGCCACTCTTTGTATAGCCACCATGCAATGTAGCTTGTTAGCTTTGAGTGTTCAAGTCATTAGCATGCTTTATTTCGACCATTTCAGTGATTTGGCATCACTTGTCATGTTGTTTTAGTCTATATAGTATGCTCCTATGCTTGCACTTATGACTCATTTAATATTTTAAAGAGTTGGTATGTTGTGCCTCATGAAAGTGTCATTGTGTATGCCATCATGTTTGGGCTCATTTTGACATGCCATAACTCTGTTTTTTATTGGCTTAAAACATGTTATGTTTGGTTGTCTTAGGCATAGTGTAATACCTATTTGGTAGCCTTAAATGTCTCATGTTCTTGCCCCTTTGTCTTAGCTTGTTTTGGCTTTGGTCATTGCATGTTTTAGGCTTACTTTGTCAAGCTTTAGGACTGTTTTGGGTCATGCTTGCCATATGCCCTTTGTTTTGTGTAGTTTTGGTTCAAGTCCCTTCACTAGCCTTAAGCTTTAGGCCTCCTTGCACGCTATATTTGTTTTGTTTGGTTGGTTTGGCATCACTCCTCACATGATTTCAGAGCTTAATGCATTGCCATACTCTCATGTTTATCACATCTTGCTCATGCTTGAAGATTGTGCATTGTTGCCTAAGTGTTGGACCATTTGCATGTGCATGTTCGTTTTGCATTTCCATGCTCCCAATTTATGACTTTGGCCACTGTTTTGGGTATGGCTGAGGTATTCCCATTTCGGTTTAAGTCCATCTCCGCAGGTTATTGCATGTTTGTCTTGCGCGTTGTTGCATGCTTGAGTTGTTTGCATGTTTGCTTGCATGCTTGGCACGTTGCATGTTTACACGTTTAGGTTGCATTACATTTGGCATGTTTGCTACCTTAAGCTTTGTGTACATACTTGAGTCACATTGTGTTTGACATGCATGCATTGCATTGTGTTTGGTTTGGGGTGCCAAACCAAACATGAGAAATGAGGGATGTTCGTACTTGAAGTGACGAAACGTACCTCAATCCTCGGTCGCCGACGCTTTTGATCAAGCATGATAAAGTTTTAGGCATTCATTTGTTTTGTTTCATTCACTCCACATTGATTTGCACACTTGGCACCTTTGGCCATCATGCATTGAATTGCGTTATTGGTGGTCCGAGGGTCGAGAGCCATACTCCCTTGAGTTCATAACATGATAGGGAGGGTGGTCGTGCACACATTGTCTTGTAAACGCCTTGCCATGCACTGTCTGTCCTCTGTTGCAGCAAAAACAGCATTCTGTAGGAAAGGATGGCCAGTCGGCCATCTTCAGTGCCGGCCGGCTAACTTAATTTGGCCGAGAGCTCCACTTTTGGTCGATGACCATTTTCCCATGGCCGGTGACCTCCCACAGTGCTTAAGGAGTGTTTCAGATGCATCCTAAGGATTTTCACAATTTCAGAGATGCAAAACAGTGCAAGCAGAGGCAACATGCGACATGGCAACGGGTTTCCGAGCGAGGCAATCGAGCATGCATCATTCAATCATTCTGAGGCAGAGCTGCGGTGGCCTCTTAAGTTTCATACTTAGATTGTTTTGTAATTAATTTGTTAATTAATTAAGAGTTTGTAATAATTAATTAGCTAGGATAGTTGATTTATTATTCAGTTTGTATTATTTATTCGGACCCTCCGTCGAGAGGGCGAATTTGTAATAAGTGTGCGTGCGTGTGTGAATGTCTTCCAACCCCACGTCTTTCTTCCTTTTACTTACCTGCTTTTGACGGTTAGTTTTAGGTCATGTTTCAATTAACATACTTATGATAGCATGTTTGCATACATTCATTCGTATTGCATGCACCGGGCTCGGCGCATCATACTAATTTCATAGTATTTCAATTCCAACGTGAATATATGTATCAAATGTAGCACCTCATATGCCATATTAGAATAGCCAAGCCTATTTCTAGTTGCATTAGTCATCTTAACATGAACTAGGATCATGCATTGATTAATAACTAGTTTTTGTTTTGGTTCGGAGTACACTGTAAGTGTTTATGCTTTAGCATCTTGCATGAGTGTGAGTGTTGTCATAACAGCATGCTTGCCACGAGGCTATTTGCTTATATGATATAACGACCTGAATGCCTGTGGGTGAAGGTTGGATTGCTTGAAATGGAACAATTCATTGAAATCCACATTTTAGCCTACTTGCGAGTAGCAAACTTCAAACCATTTTCCAAACAAAATGGATATGTGATGCTTTGTTCCAAATTAGGCGATCTAGTGTATACTTGTTTTGCCGTGCGCATCACATAATAATTTTAGCTAATAACCAGAATAAGAACGCATGTGTTTTCAAAAACAAGATATCATGTTTAGTAGTGGTCGATCTTTGATCAGGCGAGCGGGGGTGCTTATAGATGACCTTCCCCAATCGTACCCAAGTTCCCGAGCCGAAGCAACTTTGGTGATGACGGACACGTGGCCTTAGGCAACGAGTTAGGGTTTCCTAAATTTCTCCAAAAATAAAATATTTAGGTGGCGACTTTGTATCTGGCAAAGCAGTCCATGTTTGGCACTTCTTTTTTAAAAATCAGTTTTCCAAAATGATTTGTCGGATTTGGACTCTTTGGTGATTTATCGGTCTCGCATTGCACTTTGCAGGATTAGATTCAAAACCGTGACAATTTGAGTCCGAACTATAGAAGTAAAGCCCTCGGGGCGCGTCTACACACGGTAATCAATGCAGAGTCTCAGTGAGCCGTCTTTCTTTTTCACAAACAAAACTGGTGCGCCCCACGGCGAAGTACTGGGCTTGATGAACTTCTTGTCTAACAACTCTTGTAGCTAAACCTTTAGTTCTTTCAATTCAGTAGGTGCCATTCTGTAGGGAGCTTTGGAAGCTAGCTGTGTACCCGGAATCACATCAATGGTGAACTCAATGTCCCTGTCAGTTAAATCCCCTGGCAAATCATCTGGAAATTCTCTGACTATAGGAACACTGTCCACATTAGCTTTAGCATCAGCAGGTACAGTCAATATACAACAAAGATACCCTTTACATCCCTTCTTTATTAGTTTAAAAGCTTTCATAGACGAAATCAGATATGGGGGAGGTACTACTCCAACTCCATTAAACACAAATTCAGGCAATCTAGGTGGATGGAAAACAACTTGTTTTGTTACACAGTCTATGGTAGCATGATATTTTGTTAACCAGTCCATTCCCAATACCACATCGAAATGATCGATGTTCAAAGGCAGTAAATCAATATACAAATGCACATCTCCAACAATAATCTCACATGCAGGACATATAAGCACATGCCATGGATCCCCCAACAGGTGAAGATATAGCTAACAAATAATTCGTGGGTTCCAGTTGTCTATTCAATTTTTGCGAAAAAGCATAGGAGACATATGAATGTGTAGACCCCGAATCAATCAGAATATAAGCATTTTGAGTACAGATTGAGAGTATACCTGACACCACCGTCTCGGTATTCTGCACATCTCCCGGTACAAGTGTGAACACTCGGCCTTGCCTTATAGGCTCTTTCCCAGTAGTTTTGGGGTTGGGTTTTAGTGAAGCAGTTGATGCTGCTGCGCTTGCTGTAGCTTTACTATTACCTTGAGAAGTGGAAGGGCAATCTTTGACCATGTGACCGACCTTGCCACACCTGTAACAAGCACCAGAGATTTTATAACAAACCCCTTTATGTCTCTTACCATATTCTGAACAGGGCGGCATGGAGCCACTCCCCTGACTAGAACTGGTTGTTGACCCTGTATGCTACTTTTTGTTCGATGAATTATTTTGGCCTTTCTTGAACTTAAAGCCTCGTCTCTTACCGCGCCATTCAGTTCCCGGTGTTTTAGTCTGTTTCAGTGCCTCGATATTCGACTCGGCTATTATTGCTCGGTCAAGAACATCTACATATTTCAGTAGTTTCAAAACATTGATTCTGTCAAGTATTTCAACATTAAGGCCGCCTTCAAACTTTCTGGCCTTTTTGTAATCAGTGTCCACCATGTGTGGTGCATATCTGGCAAGTTCAGTAAACTTTGATTCATACTCTGCTACCGACATGGTACCCTACTTTAACTGTTCAAATTCAGTTACTTTATGATCCCTAACACACTGAGGAAAATATTTCTCAAAGAAGGCTCCCTTAAACTGAGCCCAAGTCATAACAGTGTCGGTGTCACGGACAAGCATCCACCACCGTCTGGCCTCTTCTTGTAAAGTAAAGGTAGCCAACAATACCTTGTGTGCCTCAGAACATGGAAACACTTCAAACAACTTCTCTATTTCTAGCACCCATGCTTCGGCCTTTAGCGGTTCAAGCCCTCCCTGAAAGGATGGTGGTTTCATTTTGCTGAACTTTTGTGTTAGAGTAATTATATCCTCATTAACATTCTGCTCGGGTTGAACTGGAGGAGGTGGGGGCTGTTGGTTCTGTTGTAGCCTCAAGGCCTCAGTCAGTCAACAGTTCACTGTTCTTTCTAATCTTGCGATTCTGGCATCAGATGATTCTGTTTCATCGGCATTCCTTGCATTGTCCATTTCACTATATGCAATATAGTAATAATAAACATAGGAATTGCGTACATAAACATATTAGCACATTAGCACATATATTCATGTCATGGCCACACACACTTTTTCAATGCTCATGCAATGCCCTAATCGCTTTTCTAGGACATTCTATAGCTCATTTGGAGACGTACGTGCGGTATAACTCGTGGTTTGATATCGCTCTGAAACCACTTTGTCACGACCCAAACCCGCCCCTATGGGTTTAGCACCGTAACCGGCTAGTAATCCGTGATTACCAAAGGCCTGCTAAATAGTAAATACAGTAATACAGAGTACAGGGGCTGGCGGAAGCCAAAATAATAATAAAAGATGTCGAATGAGCTGTGACAGTCTGTATGCAAAAAGACTTTTCTGTAACATAATCACATTTAAAACCAAAACAGTATATACATAACAGATGCACATAACATCCAGGTTAGGGACCAAGTCCCTTCCATAACTGTACAGTACAAGTCTCAAACATTAATTACATAACAGAGACACGGGTGAAACTGGAACACCCCAAAACAGCCTTAGCTCGGTCAGACTTGGAACCTCGAGGTGAGGCACAATGGCTGGCTTGACAAAACAAGGGCTAACCCGACGCTCCTAGCTTCGGTCCGGTGCCTGAACACCTACATATATATATATAAACAGTGAGCTAAAGCCCAGTGAATAACAACTGTATAAAGGGGTTAAGAATAAATGTCCTTTCAGTCATTAAACAGTCATATCAGTCATTTAGAAACCATAGCAGGTATATGTGGTACATCCAATAGCAAAACGGTACAGTAGGTCTTAACAGACCGAACAGTCGGTTGATGACCATCATAACAGTAAACAGTAATGGTTCCAAACATGGGAACCAACAGAGATCTCTGTGACAGTAGCAGTAACAGTACAGTAATAGTAAATTGCTACGGATACCACGGATACAGTTTACAAATAGGACAAACATTCATTCATTAAACAATAACGTTTCAGTAAATAGAACAGTTGATCTTTCAGAAAATATTCATAATTGAACATATCTTTAGAACATTGTTACTCACAGAGTATTGGGCTACAGAGAGGCTAGTGAGCGTTCTCGGATGCCAACCCTACACAGTTACAGAATGAACACATACTAAGTTACACACATGGGAATCAATGACTTAGTCCCTATCTTCACCCGGTGTGGTTCTATAGCATTATCCTCATTAAGATGCCTTAAACTAGGCCTAGGAATGCCTAGGATGAAATGAGGATGCAAAGATGCACTTTAAAACACTTTTTAAAATTTTCGGAAAACAGGGGTCTCGCTCGAGCTTAGATTTCTATGCTCAAGCGGACATGCAGACAAAGGAGCTCCGCTCGAGCGTGGCTTCCTTCACTCAAGCGGACTGTAAACTCAAGCAAAAGTACTGGATGCATGCAATTTCACGCTCGATGGGCGCTCGACCTCCGCTCGAGCGTGAGACACAAGTCCTCGCTCGAGCGTGCATTCCCTCGCTCGAGCGAACTGTAAACATATGAAAAGTACTGGATACACGCATTTCACGCTCGAGCGTTATTTTCCCCGCTTGAGCGGACTGCATGAACTCAGAGTGTACGCTCGAGCGTGGATCCAAAATCTGGAATTTCCAGATTTGTCTCCAAGCACAAAACTCAATCTTTAAAGCTTCAAATTCGATCTTTTTAGGCCAATATTCTGGAAAACACCTTAAAACCCATAATATGACATGTTTCAAAGATCAATTTACAAAACCAAAGCCCAAAGGTAGTTCCAACAAATCACAATTTCAACAATAACTTCAAGAACATGATGAACATATGACATGCATGTTTTCATCTGAATTCAAAGCTTCTACTACAAGATCAATGAGTCTAAACTTCCAAAAACATGATGAATTCATGAGCTACAACTAGAGGGTAGACATGCATGTAAGAATTTCCATGAAAACAACCTCAAAACTCACCAATGTGTACATGCATGCATGATTCAAGCTTCAATTCAACAATTTAAAACCAATTCTAGACTTAGATCACTAATGGCTCATGGACCATGCAAGATACAACTAGAATTCAAGTTCAAGAAGATGATTCTCCTACCTTAAGTGTTCAATTCCAAGTATAGAGGCTCAATTATGCAATTCTTCTACAATTCTTCCAATTTCCAAACAAACTCTTGTTGAAACTAAGTTTTTCCCTATCTCCTACTCTCTCCCACGGTTTGGTCTCTCAAAGATGAGCAAATGACATGAAATCAAGCTCTAAACAAAGTTTAACAAAGTGGCCCACTATAGTGGCAATTTGGTAGTTTTCTTGAACTAATGTAATTTACATTATTTAATCCAATTTAATCATTCCAAATCAAATTTAAATTAAATCTACCATAAAATCACATAAATTCTAACTAGCATAAAACACCAATCAATTTCGGATTCGGCTGCTAATAAGGCCTGCAATTTGAAGTTCAAAACATAAAACATGAACAGATCATTTAGTAATCAAATAGATAAAAATGCACTAAAACAACATACACCCACAATCAGTTCAGAATTTCAGTCTAACCAGTTACTTATCATGTTCAGTCACAGTTTAGTAGTAATCAGTGGCGAGGGTTGTCACAGTCTCCCCCCATTACAAAGAGTTTGGTTCTCCAAACTCGAATTACCTTCAGTTTGGAAGAATACTGGATCCAGTGGGAACAGTTCAGGATATCTCTTCAACATGTTGTTTTCCCTTTCCCAAGTGGCATAAATGCCACCATGGTTTTGCCAATCAACTTTTACCAACTGGATTTCTTTATTTCTCAATTTCTTGATTCGTCGGTTTATAACCTGAATGGGCTGTTCTTCATAAGTGTAGTCATCACTCAATACCACATGTGTAGGCTTAATCACATGGAATGGATCCCGAAGATAGTCCCTCAACATAGAAATATGGAAGACATTATGCATATGCTCCATTTCAGGAGGAAGCGCTACTTGATATGCCACCGGATTAATCTTCTCAATGATTTCGTATGGTCTGACATATCTCGGCGCTAGCTTACCCTTGACTCGAAAACGAGTCTGGCCTTTTATTGGTGTCACTATAACAAAAACATGATCACCTATTTCATATTCTCTGTCTCGCTGTCGGACATCTACATAACTTTTCTGTCGGCTTTGTGTGGTTTTCAATCTCTGTTGAATCAGTTTCACTTTTTCAGTAGTTTCATGTACAATCTCGAGCCCAAGCAAAGGCCCAACTTCAACTTCTACCCAGCAAATCGGAGATTGACATTTCCTGCCATATAAAGCCTCGAAAGGCGCCATACCAATGCTTGAGTGAAAACTGTTGTTGTAAGCAAACTCAGCTAAAGGCAAATGGTTTTCCCAATTTCCTTGGAAATCAAGAACACACATACGCAATAGATCCTCCAGAGTCTGGATGGTTCTTTCTGACTGGCCATTTGTCTGAGGATGGTATGCACTACTCAGTCTCAGTTTAGTACCCAATGCAGTTTACAGACTTTGCCAAAATCTCGATGTGAACTTCGAGTCCCTGTCAGAAACAATAGATACAGGCACTCCATGTAGTCTAACAATCTCGTCAATATAATTATAGCCAATTTGTCCGCATTGTAAATTGTTTTGATAGGTAAGAAGTGAGCAGATTTAGTCAATCTATTAACAATACCCCAAATTGAGTCCATACATTTACTGGAGCGTGGTAAACCGACAATAAAGTCCATAGTTATATGTTCCCATTTCTACTCCGGTATGGGTAAGGGTTGCAGTAAGCCTGCAGGTTGTTGATGTTCAGTTTTAACTTGTTGGCAATGAAGACATTTCGATATAAAATCAGCAATCTCTTTCTTCATTCCCGGCCACCAGAAATTCAGTTTCAAGTGTTGGTACATTTTCGTATTTCCTAGAGGGATTGACAGTTTTGAATTGTGGCCCTTCCGCAAAACTCATCTTTTCAGTTCAGAATCATTCGGTACACACAATCTTCCCTGAAATTTCAACACCTTGTTGTCAAATTTAAAGTCCGGCCTCGGTTTGGACTCCCGCTCATCAGTGACCTTGTTCAAAAAGTCATCATGTTGTTGTTTCTCTTTAATTTCCTCAATCAGTGCTGGTTGAGCAGAAATAGCAGCTAAGTTTCCACCTTGTTCATGCAAAACAATCTCAACTTCAAATCTTTCAAGGTCACATAGCAATTCTTTCTGCCCGGTGAGTAAACTGGCTATATTTCCAACTGATTTTTAGCTCAGTGCGTCGGTAACGGTGTTAGCTTTCCCCGGATGGTACAAAATTTGCAAGTCATAATCTTTTATCAGTTCTAACCATCTCCGCTGCCTCATGTTCAATTCTTTCTATGTGAAGAAATATTTCAAGCTCTTGTGATCGGTATACACTTCACATGTTGCCCCATAAAGGTAGTGACGCTAGATTTTCAATGCAAATACCACTGTGGCAAGTTCTAAGTCATGGGTCGGGTAGTTCTTTTCATGCGGTCTCAGTTGTCGGGAAGCATATGCAATAACTTTACCATTCTCCATCAAAACACATCCCAAACCCTTATAAGAAGCATCACTAAATATGGTAAATCCATCCGTACCTGAGGGTAAGGTGAAAATCGGTGCAGTCACAAGTCGAGTCTTTAACTCTTGGAAAGCTGATTCTCTCTGGTCAGTCCAGTCAAATGGTATCCCTTTTTGAGTCAACTGAGTCATCGGTAGGGCAATTTTGGAGAAGTCCTTCACAAATCTTCTATAGTACCCGGCTAAGCCTAGGAAGCTTCGAACTTCAGTAACATTAGTCGGTCTAGGCCAATTCACCATTGTTTCAATTTTCTATAAGTTAACTGTAATGCCATCCTTACTAATCACATGACCCAAAAACATAACATTATCAAGCCAAAATTCACACTTTGTCAGTTTTGCATAGAGTTTCTGTTCTCTTAAGGTCTGTAAGGCAATTCTCAAATGATGTTCATGTTCTTCTTTACTTTTGGAGTAAATCAGAATGTTATCTATAAAAATAACTACAAATTCGTCGAGGAATGGTTTAAAAATTCTGTTCATAAGGTCCATAAATGCAGTAGGTGCATTAGTAACTCCGAAAGGCATAACAAGAAATTTATAATGTCCGTACCTCGTTCGAAAGACAGTCTTTTCAATGTCCTGGGTTTGACTTTCAGCTGGTGATATCCAGATCTAAGGTCAATTTTAGAGAAAACCTGGGCACCCTGTAACTGGTCAAATAAATCATCAATACGAGGTAATGGGTATTTGTTTTTCACTGTTACCTTGTTCAGTTCACGGTGTAGACACCCCATTTTTGACCGTCCTCAAGACTTGGACGTCATCGTTTGAACACTCGATGATCATCCATGTTCGTGTTCGTTTTGAGTTCCCGGAGGTCTCGGCCGCGCGCCCTGCCTCAAGATCTCTCAACTTGACTGTTTTGTGCCTGGTTGGGAACCAAGCACTTGTGTTTTTGCTTTTAAGGGAAGAGGGTGGCTTGTTGGCCATTTCCTCAACCCACCGGCCAAGACTTGAGGCCATCGGCCCTGTTTTCCTTCCATCGGCCAAATGCTTTGGCCGATCGGCACCTTTTTTAGTTGGCCGGCCATTGTGTTGGTCGATCGGCCATTTTTTGGTGGCCGAACCCTGTTCATCTACTTTATGCAGATATTTTGTGCCAGCTGGTGTAGCTGGCATCCACAATTAACCCCCTCCATATGGAGGGATTTGAGCCTTGCTTAGCTTCTCCAAGAAGCTTTGCAAAATTGGATTTCTATAAAAGGAGGGCCTCTCCTCCTTTTCTAGGGGTTGAACAATCTGAGATGTTAGAGATATATCACTCTCTCTCTATACCTCCTTCTCTCTCTATATTTGTGTGTGTAATAGTGTTCTAAAGGGCGTTTTGTTCATATTTTTGCACTAAAGCACCTAGTGTTACACTTTCCTTTAGTTACTGAGGTGCTAAGGAGTTGATTTTAGAGTTTTTGAGTTGGTTTTGATCAGAAGGAGGTGCTGGAGTTGGTGTTCTTGAAGTGTTCTTCAAGGGTGAGAAACTATTCTTTTATTCTCCATTTTTACTTAAGCTTTTAGCAATACTTGCATGCTATTTTAAGCTTACTATCCTACTGAAAAAATTTCTATTTTTACATGCTAAATATGTTTGTTTAAGGTTACTTTTGGGTTGGGGGTTGTCTACCCCCTCTTAGGCCTTGTTTGGCCTTATTTTGTGACCTTCTTTTTGAGCTTTGAACCCCTTTGGTCTTGACCTTCTCACCAATGAAATCCAAAGGATTTTCAGTGGTAGAGAAGTGGTTTTGAAGTCTCGAATAGGGGAGGGACACCCCCCTCCCTTTGTGTCTCATTTGCTTGCATTATTGGCTCACCATAATAGCATGTTTGCTTAGCCTATGTTGACCTCATTTCAGTGGCTTTTTGGTGTTGTTTTAGCATGCCATGACTCTGTTTTGGGTGGGTTTGGTCGGCTCTTACATGCTTTATCTACTTGCTTTGCAATCCCCTCATTTGCCTTAACATGCACCTTTTGTTTAGACCACCATGCTTACATGTTTTGGCTTAACTTTGAGAAGCTTTTAGCTTTGTTTTACCATGCTTGAGGTTTGATTTTGGTTGCTTGGGTCACATATGCCATGCTTTGTATAGCCACCATGCAATCTAGCTTGTTAGCATTGAGTGTTCAAGTCATTAGCATGCTTTATTTCGACCATTTCAGTGATTTGGCATCACTTGTCATGTTATTTCAGTCAATATAGTATGCTCCTATGCTTGCGCTTATGACTCCTTTAATATTTTAAAGAGTTGGTATGCTGTGCCTCATGAAAGTGTTATTGTGTATGCCATCATGTTTAGGCCTTTGGAATGTCATCTAAGCGGGTTTTTGGGCTCATTTTGACATGCCACAACTCTATTTTTTATTGGCTTAAAACATGTTATGTTTGGTTGTCTTAGGCATAGTGTAATACCTCTTTGGTAGCCTTACATGTCTCATGTTCTTGCCCCTTTGTCTTAGCTTGTTTTGGCTTTGGTCATTGCATGTTTTAGGCTTACTTTGTCATGCTTTAGGACTGTTTTGGGTCATGCTTGCCATATGCCCTTTGTTTTGTATAGTTTTTGTTCAAGTCCCTTCCCTAGCCTTAAGCTTTAGGCCTCCTTGCACGCTACATTTGTTTTGTTTGGTTAGTTTGGCATCACTCCTCACATGATTTCAGAGCTTAATGCATTGCCATACTCTCATGTTTATCACATCTTGCTCATGCTTGAAGATTGTGCATTGTTGCCTAAGTGTTGGACCATTTGCATTGTGCATGTTCGTTTTGCATTTCCATGCTCCCAATTCATGACTTTGGCCACTGTTTTGGGTATGGCTGAGGTCTTTCCATTTCGGTTTAAGTCCATCTCCGCATGTTGTTGCATGTTTGTCTTGCGCTTTGTTGCATGCTTGAGTTGTTTGCATGTTTGCTTGCATGCTTGGCACGTTGCATGTTTACATGTTTAGGTTGCATTACATTTGGCATGTTTGCTACCTTAAGCTTTGTGTGCATACTTGAGTCACATTGTGTTTGACATGCATGCATTGCATTGTGTTTGGTTTGGGGTGTCAAACCAAACAGGGCCGAGGGACGTTTCGTACTTGAAGTGACGAAACGTGCCTCAACCCTCGGTTGCCGACGCTCTTGATCAAGCATGATAGAGTTCTAGGCATTCATTTGTTTTGTTGCATTCACTCCACATTGATTTGCACACTTGGCACCTTTGGCCATCATGCATTGAATTGCGTGATTGGTGGTCCGAGGGTCGAGAGCCATACTCCCTTGAGTTCATAACATGATAGGGAGGGTGGTCGTGCACACATTGTCTTGTAAACGCCTTGCCATGCACTGTCTGTCCTCTGCTACAGCAAAAACAGCATTCTGCAGGAAAGGATGGCCGGTCGGCCATCTTCAGTGCCAGCCGGCTAACTTAATTTGGCCGAGCGCTCCACTTTTGGTCGATGAGCATTTTCCCATGGCCGGTGACTTCATATCTTGGCCGGTAACCTCCCATAGTGCTCAGGGAGTGTTTCAGAAGCATCCCAAGGATTTTCACAATTTTCAGAGATGCAAAACAGTGCAAGCAGAGGCAACATGCGGCATGGCAACGGGTTTCTGAGCGAGGAGCGAGGCAATCAAGCATGCATCATTCAATCATTCTGAGGCAGAGCTGCGGCGGCCTCTTAAGTTTCATACTTAGATTGTTTTGTAATTAAATTGTTAATTAATTAAGAGTTTGTAATAATTAATTAGCTAGGATAGTTGATTTATTATTCAGCTTGTATTATTTATTCAGACCCTCCATTGAGAGGGCGAATTTGTAATAAGTGTACGTGCGTGTGTGAATGTCTTCCAACCCCACGTCTTTCTTCCTTTTACTTACTTGCTTTTGACGATTATTTTTAGGTCATGTTTCAATTAGCATACTTATGATAGCATGTTTGCACACATTCATTCGTATTGCACGCACCGGGCTCGGCGCATCATACTAATTTCATAGTATTTCAATTCCAACGTGAATACATGTATCAAATGTAACACCTCATATGCCATATTAGAATAGCCAAGCCTATTTCTAGTTGCATTTTGCTTGTGTTGCATTAGTCATCTTAACATGAACTAGGATTATACATTGATTACTAACTAGTTTTTGTTTTGGCTCGGAGTATACTGTAATTGTTTATGCTTTAGCATCTTGCATGAGTGTGAGTGTTGTCATAACAGCATGCTTGCCACGAGGCTATTTGCTTATATGATATAACGGCCTGAATGCCTGTGGGTGAAGGTTGGATTGCTTGAATTGGAACAATTCATTAAAATCCGCATTTTAGCCTACTTGCGAGTAGCAAACTTCAAACCATTTTCCAAACAAAACGGATATGTGATGCAATGTTCCAAATTAGGCGATCTAGTCTATACTTGTTTTGCCGTGCGCATCACATAGTAATTCTAGCTAATAACCGGAATAAGAATGCATGTGTTTTCAAAAACAAGATATCATGTTTAGTAGTGGCCGATTTTTGATCAGGCGAGCGGGGGTGCTCATAGCTGACCTTCCCCAATCGTACCCAAGTTCCCGAGCCGAGGCAACTTTGGTGATGACGGACACGTGGCCTTAGGCAACGAGTTAGGGTTTCCTAAATTTCTCCAAAAACAAAATATTTAGGTGGCGACTCTGTATCTGGCAAAGCAGTCCATGTTTGACACTTCTTTCTTAAAAATTAGTTTTCCAAAATGATTTGTCGGATTTGGACTCTTTGGTGATTTATCGGTCTCGCATTGCACTTTGCGAGATTAGATTCAAAATCGTGACAATCTGAGTCCGAACTGTAGAAACAAAGCCCTTGGGGCGTATCTACACACGGTAATCAATGCAGAGTCTCAGTGAGCCGTCTTTGTTTTTCACAAACAAAACTGGTGCGCCCCACGGCGAAGTACTGGGCCTGATGAACTTCTGGTCTAACAACTCTTGTAGCTAAACCTTTAGTTCTTTCAATTCAGTAGGTGCCATTCTGTAAGGAGCTTTGGAAGCTGGTTGTGTACCCGGAATCACATCAATGGTAAACTCAATGTCCCTGTCAGTCAAATCCCCTGGCAAATCATCTGGAAAAACATCTGGAAATTCTCTGACTATAGGAATACTGTCCACATTAGCTTTAGCATCAGTAGGTACAGTCAATATACAACCTAGATACCCTTTACATCCCTTCTTAATCAGTTTAAAAGTTTTCATAGACGAAATTAGATATGGGGGAGGTACTACTCCGACTTCATTAAACACAAATTCAGGCAATCCAGGTGGACGGAAAACAACTTGTTTTGTTACACAGTCTATGGTAGCATGATATTTTGTTAACCAATCCATTCCCAATATCACATCGAAATGATCAATGTTCAAAGGCAGTAAATCAATATACAAATGCACATCTCCAACAATAATCTCATATGCAGGATACATATAAGCACATGTCATGGATCCCCCAACAGGTGAAGATACAACTAACAAATAATTCATGGGTTCCAGTGGTCTATTCAATTTTCGTGAAAAAACATACGAGACATATGAATGTGTAGACCTCGAATCAATCAAAATATAAGCATTTTGAGTATAGATTGAGAGTATACCTGACACAATGGTCTCAGTATTCTGCACATCTCCCGGTACAAGTGCGAACACTCATCCTTGCCTCATAGGCTTTTTCCCAGTAGCTTTGGGGTTGGGTTTCGGTGGAGCAGTTGATGCTGCTGTGCTTGCTGCAGCTTTACTATTGCCTTGAGAAGTGGAAGGGCAATCTTTGACCATATGACCCACCTTGCCAAACCTGTAACAAGCACCAGAGATTTTATAACAAACCCCTTTATGTCTCTTACCACATTCTGAACAGGGCGGTATGGAGCCATTCCCCCGACTGGAACTGGTTGTTGACCCTATATTCTGCTTTTTGTTCGATGAATTATTTTGGCCTTTCTTGAACTTAAAGCCTTGTCTCTTACTGCGCCATTTAGTTCCCGGTGTTTCAGTCTGTTTTAGTGCCTCGATATTCGACTCGGCTATTATTGCTCGGTCAAGAACATCTACATATTTCAGTAGTTTCAAAACATTGATTCTGTCAAGTATTTCAACATTAAGGCCGCCTTCAAACTTTCTGGCCTTTTTGTAATCAGTGTCCACCATGTGTGGTGCATATCTGGCAAGTTCAGTAAACTTTGATTCATACTCTGCTACCGACATGGTACCCTACTTTAACTGTTCAAATTCAGTTACTTTATGATCCCTAACACACTGAGGAAAATATTTCTCAAAGAAGGCTCCCTTAAACTGAGCCCAAGTCATAACAGTGTCGGTGTCACGGACAAGCATCCACCACCGTCTGGCCTCTTCTTGTAAAGTAAAGGTAGCCAACAATACCTTGTGTGCCTCAGAACATGGAAACACTTCAAACAACTTCTCTATTTCTAGCACCCATGCTTCGGCCTTTAGCGGTTCAAGCCCTCCCTGAAAGGATGGTGGTTTCATTTTGCTGAACTTTTGTGTTAGAGTAATTATATCCTCATTAACATTCTGCTCGGGTTGAACTGGAGGAGGTGGGGGCTGTTGGTTCTGTTGTAGCCTCAAGGCCTCAGTAAACAGTTCAACTATTCTTTCCAATCTTGCCATTCTGGCATCAGATGATTCTGTTTCATTGACATTCCTTGCATTGTCTATTTCAATATATGCAATACAGTAATAATAAACATAGGAATTGCTTACATAAACACATTAGCACATATATTCATGTCATGGCCACACACACTTTTTCAATGCTCATGCAATGCCCTATTCACTTTTCTAGGACATCCTATAGCTCATTTAGACACGTGTGTGTGGTATAACTCGTGGTTTGATATCGTTCTGATACCACTCTGTCACGACCCAAACCCGCCCCTATGGGTTTAAGCATCGCAACCGGCCAGTAATTCGTGATTACCAAAGGTCTGCTTAACAATAAAGACAGTAATACAGAGTACATGGGCTGGCAGAAGCCAAAACAGTAAATGAAAGA
>NW_021025785.1:93236-123336 GCF_004153795.1 Camellia sinensis | reverse complement strand
AACAAGGGGGGTGATGACAATTCCAAGACAAGAGTGCAGTTGCATTATAGTCCCCTGCAGCTAAGGACTTTCAAGACAAGAGTGCAGTTGCATTATAGTCCCCTGCAACTAAGGACTTTCAAGACAAGAGTGCAGTTGCATTATAGTCCCCTGCAACTAAGGACTTTCAAGACAAGAGTGCAGTTGCATTATAGTCCCCTGCAACTAAGGACTTTCAAGAAATGTCATCAAAACAAGATTGATATACAAGTAGGGATAGTCATTCATGCTAGATCAAGTACTTTTCAAAACAAGGCAAGACGAGATTTATGAAAGCAAGTGTAACATAGCTTTATTAGAAATACCACTCACATAGTTTCTTCAAACGTCGGGGTCGAGACAAGCCCAAATCCTACAAACACATGGCAAAGCCTATTGAATGCACCTTCAAACAGTTTCGTATGTACACAATTGATTTCGGAAAACATGCTGGGCACCAACCAGGTCTAGCCGAGGTTCCACACCTTCTCGCCGAGTGTGTTTCCCGAGGGCCACATGCAAGGAAAAGAGGTGCGGGAAACTCTGGGTTTCCCTCTGCTGATGAACATGAAGAACATGAGTGTGAAAACATGAAAATATGAATGTTCAATCATAATCTGTCATCACAAATCTGGGATTTTCGTGCTATGAGTTTGAAAACATGGACCTGGGTACCCGTACTTGGAATTCTTGCGGAAATAAACACAAAAACATGATTCTTAATGCAAGCTTTCGGATCAAAACAAGACTTTCTTGAAGAACACATGAATGTCATTTTCTCTTTCTAAAATCGAACTTCAAAACAAATGCATGGCTTACAAATCATATCCGATCATGCAATGCAATAACATGAACATAGAGAACATCTTGAGCAGATCAAGAATCTAACCTTAGAACACAGATCTAACGGTTCGATCTCTAGGAATCAAGCTTGAAGATCTACTTCCTCCCTCTAAAACTCCTTCTTCCTCCTAGAGTTTTCTCTCTACAAGGCAAGGTTATGATACCAAATGATAGTTTTCTTTACCCGGTTCTGGGGTTAACCCTTCACTGAGACACGTGGCGGCCGACTGGTTGGGTTTTCCCTGAAAAGGTGGCTGACAGACCAAACAAAGCATGGTGGAAGGGTGTTCAACAAGTAAAGCGGTATGGGCTCTCTGACGAGACAATGACATCGGCTAATGACAAGGCGTATTTAACAAGCTACACGGAATGGCACTCCGGCAAGGGGTGACATCGGCTAACAAAAGGACTTCGGTAACTAAGGTGACAATGACCTCGGTAGGTAGGACAACACTTGACTAAGCTGTGCCACATTTTGGCCTAGATGCGCCACACCTCGGTCTAGTCGCACCACTCCAGGACGAGATCACTTGGGTGCAAGGTAACATCTCGGCTAATGTGGTCAAGGCAAGGACGGAGGTCAACAAGGGTTCCAAGATACTTCTAGACTGAGGATGACCTCGGCTTGAATGATCTAGGCGTAACGTAACCTAGGCTTGAAATAACATCGGCTAGTTTAACTCAGGCAAGGCGTGACCTAAGTTCCACATCAAGGAAGGAACAAGACAAGCACACTACACTTAGACCAAATCACAAGGCTTCAAAACAAGGCATGGATCACATTCGTCAAGCGAAACAAGTCACAAACATACACATGCAAGCTTAACGGGCCATAATCATACCGATGCTCATGAACATGATGAGGACATAAAATGTGGGTTCTTACAGCAGGAGGTCGTCTTTTGGCGACCAAAAATAAGTTGGTCACGAATGACTTAACTATTGGCGACCAATTACAAATTTGGTCGCGGAAGATCACTTTTTGGCAACCAAAAAATTTGGTCGCGAATGACTTAACTATTGGTGACCAACTACAAATTTGGTCACGGAAGATCACCTTTTGGCGACCAAAAAATAAATTGGTCGTAGAAAGTTATGGTGGGTTAAATTTAAAAAAACGGGTACTACCTGTAATTACATTCTATTTTTCTGTCTAGGCATTGAAGGTTTTATGAAATAATATATAACCCAATTTTTATGGGTTATATATTTTCTCTGCCAAATGTGAACAACAAGTACGTTATTGGCAGAGTGGATTGGGTGCATGGAGAGTGACTCCTTGGTCAGGAGTTAAACACCCAGGCAGCGCAGAAAATATTTTTCTTTGGGTGAATGTGCTAACTTTTGGCGACCAATTATAACCTTGGTCACTAAAAGTTACCTTTTGGCTAATATGGATTGACTTTTCGCGACCAATTATTTGGTCGCCAATGGTCCCCTTTAGTGACCAACTATAACTTTGATGGCAAAAACTCTCTGTGACAAGGCTTTAGTGACCAACTCGCGACCAACACATTTTGGCCGTGAAAAGATTTTAGCGACCAAATATGGTACTTTTTCGCGACCAAAATGTTTAGTTGCGGAAAGTGTAATTTCTTGTAGTGGGTAAATGTGTAATTTTAGAGATCAAATTAACACGTCACATATTTTTGAGAATTCAAGTCGAATTCCCACATTAACAACATATATGACATGTTTTTTAGTCTAAAATAAAAGTGTAATTTTTTAAGTAAGTTTTCACATTTATTGTTAATTTTATATGCATATGGAATTTGGTTGAGAAATCAAATTGAAATATATTTTATTTATTTTGTTCTGTTTTTATTTTTTATTTTATGACACAAATCTCATACTTTGAGAATCAAAATTAACCAAAAAACTTATTCCTAAACTATTGCAAAAATATTATTAATATATCCATTTCATTCATGTCTCAACATTTAAAATTAACACAAACCATTAAGTTCAAAACGAAATTTAAATGACTAAATAAATAAAATTTACAATTTTTTTATATAAATTAAGGTAAATCATATTGACATTTTTCTGAAATTTAGAGAAATATAGTAAATTTCACAAGTTTGATATAATTATATTAACATCTTTAAGGTTTTAATTTACATAATATTTAATTCATTAGTCATGCGAATAAAAAAAGATGTTGTCCTCTTTTTACATTAAATTCTACATTTTGACTTGTTTGTTCTTGTCTCCTTATAACATCTGCATTAATTTTAGTCTCTCTAGCCTTACGGAGGAAAAGTTAATATAATTATGTCAAACTTGTAAAACTTATTATATATATATTTTTTTAAATTTAATAAATGATCAATGTAATTTACCCAATGAATTACAAGCACAACAAAACTTCCAAATTGGAAGAAAATCTCCAAACAAATACACAAAGTGATGATACTCAGGTCCAAAAATTTTACCTACTTTTAAATCCAATAATGTGACAGGCCTATTAAGTATAAGAGGTAACTTTCTCTTCTATATTTTCTCTAATTATTCACCAATCATCTCACTTACATATCATTAGATTAGAAATTAAATCCAAAAATAAAACTTGTATATCATTTTTCATACACAAATAAGATCTACAAGCAAATGGGAAAATTCAAACCCAGTCTAGTGAGGTGCAATAGTTCTTTCCAATAAATTAGCTCTATTTGTTCTGATTATTTTCATTAACAAAATAAAATAAAATACAAAGGGATTTATAACTACCAAATTTTCAATTATTTTATTTTGTTAGTTGCCGAAGGACTTGGTCGCTTACGCGGGGTTCAAATGAGACTATAAATAGACTCGAAGACACCCATACTGCAGCAAATCCAATACATACTGCCCATTGCCTCCAATTCAACCTCTCTGTTGCTCGCAAATATTCTTCAAGAATTCCACCATAACCACTTGAAGAACAATGGTTATCCCAATGATTGCCAAAACAACTTGCTCCTGTGTATTCTTGAAAACATTCTTCTTGTCGAGCTTCCTTGCATTGAATTCATTGAAAACTTGGCAAAGCACGAAAGTATTGAAGCTCAGTGTGTCGTTGACATTTGTATTCACCCCAAAAGATTGATTTGCCTCTGAATTGTAAGGTCAATAGCACGGGTACCTGGCAAAAAGCTTGAGTTAGCAAGTTCCTCCACATAATATTGGTGGATGAGTGGCTTAGTCCGACCTACAGGTGGTTTTTCCATGAGCTCCTTAGAGGGGCTTCTCCGTGGCTAGAGCTAATGCACCCAACGTGTCCATGATCAAGTTTACCCACAACAATTGGACCGTTGTAAGTGGGACTTGACCAGATGAAACTACTGCAACAAAGTTGATGACGAGGGCAGGAACGTACACAGTGAGCTGGAATTGGATGAATTTTTTGGATGTTGTTGTAAACACATCTTCCCCACTTCAAGACCGTACTACAGAACCAAAGTTATTGTCCAAAATGACAATGTCTGAGCTCTCTTTAGCCACCTCAGTCCCTTGAATTCCCATAGAAAGACCAATATCAGTTTCCCTCAATGCCGGTGCATCATTGTGCCATCACCAGTAACTGCCAACAACATGGCCTTTCTGTTCAGGCATTGCACCATAAGAAGGTTATCGAATGGGAAGATCTTGCCATCACACAGATTTTATCAACTTTCTCCAATCGCTCCTCTGGCGTGTAATTGCGAAATTCCTCACCTTCTACCACTGCTCCACTATTTACGTATTGATTAGGCTCAAATATCCCGCATCCGTGGCTATAGCTCTAGCAGTGAAAACATTGTCGCCACCTATGATCATTTTGATGTTCACTCCAGCATATTGACAAGCTTCCACAACTTTCTTCACATCAGGTCGACATGGATCCTTTATACCTACCAATCCCAAAAAGGTCAAGTTGCTGTCCTTCAAATTTGTTCACTTTTTCACCTTCATTCTCTTCTTCTTGAACTTGTTTTTGAGCAAAAGCGATGGCATCGAAGGCTGCTTGCCACCATACCTTGAATCATTTGATCAAATTCATCCTTTCAACATCATCCAAGACCTTAATTTTCCCAGAGAAATCATAGTAATGGGAACACATTGCGAGTACCATCTCTGCAGCCCCTTTCCAATGGATGTTGATCGTATTGTCATCCTTCTTCCTTATTGAAACGCCACTTCTTTTCTTTGTTGAATTGAAGGCTTCAAATGGAGAATTGTACAACTCTGCTTCAGTTTCTCCATATCCATGTTTTAGTTCCAAGACAGCCCAAGAAAGAATTGCCTTTTCGGTGGGGCTGCCAGAGAACTCAAACTCAGATCCTGAAGTGGACTTGTAAACAGAACATGCTGGTATTGAAACTGACACCTGGTGGAGCAATTCAAGAACATTGTCTGAAATTGAAGTTGAACCTCTTTCCTCCATAGATTCTTGCTGAGCCAAACTTTGTCACCTTCATCTGGTTGAGTTGAGGGTCCCGATTTTGTCAGTACATATGACGGTGGAAAACCCATTGTTTCACAAGCGAGAGCTTTCGTACCGTTGCCTGATCTGCCATCAGTTCTCTTCATCGAATAAGCCAAAGTAAGTGTGACAGCCAATGGCAAGCCTTCAGGGAATCGCAACAACAACAATAGTTACTGCCAGCAGCTACAATCCCCATAACAGAATTGATAATATCATCAACTATCTGTCATGCTTCCGTTTGAGCTCTGTATTTCCATTCGTATCTTTTGTATTCCCTGTGAAGTAGCGAAACCAACAACACTACAAGAAACTAGGAAAGTAACAACCAAACCAACCTTACCTATGGCCGAGGTTAGCTTGTTGAGACGGGCTTGTAAAGGCGTCTACTCACTGGTGTCGCTGCTAATTGTGCTCATCATATTCACCCATGTTGTGTTCAAGCCAATCGATGTGACAAGCCTTCGGCTAAACCCATCAACCACCTTGGTACCGAAAAAACAAGAATGGATTTTGAGTGAAATTTACCTCTACATTTTCACTTTCGCCTGTCATGCTTGTTCATCAACTTGTAGCGAGTGGACCATCTATGAACAACCCATCAGCTGGAACCTGGTCCTCCAATCTTCAAGCAAACAACATCTCCAACAACAATTTTCAAAAATCGAAAACTTGTTGCCGCCTTGCCATTTCTCACAACGTCAATTAGGATATTGTTGCTAACTTTAGATAATTTGAGAAATTGCCTATTCTGCTTGAAATTACTTCGGCTGAGACTGCTATGACTAGAAAGACAGCAGCAAATATGCTTCTTTCCATCATGCCACCCTTCTTTCAGCCCATTTTCTTTTATGCAAATCCAAGTGAAATGCTGCACACACTAAAAGGATTATAATAGTGATCTTTCAAAGCTCCCACATGAAACAAAGAAAACCTTTCGTGGAAGGCCTTTGATATATGTTAGTGCCAAAAGCTTCGTGCCTGTGCGAAATTTCTTCATTGCCTCCATTTATTCCATGCGCCAAATTGGTTTTGAGGGCAGAAGGCTAAACTTCAACTCCATCATATTTTTTCGACAAGCTGGTGTTGGTATACCTCCTTATTGGAGTGTGGGACCAATTGGTTTACTAAAAGCATTTTAATTTGGTTTGGTTTAGGTATAATATATTTTATATATTATATCTAATTTTGTGGAGACCCAATTTAGTTTGGAAACAACTAAGGTTTTGATAAAAAAAAAAAAAAACCCTAGATTCATGATACATATGATTGGTATTGTTTTTCCCAAGGAAAAAAGAGGCGCGGCTGGTTTTAATGTGTTTCGGTATGGTACGATAGTAGTGGCTGCATATTGATATTTTTCAGTGGGTTTTGTGGTTAAAGCAAAAGCTTGCTGGTTAATTAATCCCTGGTTGCATATTCAAGTGCACTAGTTTTTTGGGTAATCAAGTTGGCTGTTTATTCGGCTGTTTTGGTGGAGTTGATTTGGGTTATTATTTTGGGTCTTCTCAACTCTAGTTTTGAAGATTTTGGTTCATCTATTTGGTGAGGTCTTTCCTCTTGTTTATTTTTGGTGATTTTATTTGGAATTCACCTAAGGGGTTGGTTTGAGACCATTAGGTGTCTCGTTTGTAATCGTTTGGAAACTATTTGGGTTGATAGTGGAATCAGATTTCGATCCCATGGACGTACCTCACATTAAGGGAACCACGTAAAATTCTGTGTTTGCTTTTGAATTTAATTTTCCGCATTAGTTTTTATTCCCATTGATTGATTTACTTTTGGGGAATCATATATTTTCCCTAACAACTGGTTACCAGAGCTTACGGTTTATTTGGGTTTATTTATTTGTGTAATCAATGGAGGGAAATGTGCGTCGTATGTCTAGCTTCAATGGAAGCAATTGGGTAACTTGGAGAAACTTAAAATGGAGGACCTATTATTTTGTAAAGATTTGTATGGACCCATTGAGGGTGATAGTGGCAAACCTAATGATATGAAAGATGATGTATGGAAGAGACTTAATCGAAAAAGCCGTTAGTGTTATCCGTCAATGGATTGATGACAGTGTGTTCATCATGTTGGCTACGAAACTTCAGCACATGATTTATGCGAAAAAATAGAAGGCCTTTATGATAGGAAATCAGCCACAAATAAAGCTTTCTGTTTCGTAAGTTGGTTAATTTAAAATATAAAGAGGGCAGCCCTATTCCGGAACATCTGAATGAAAAAAAGAGTATTGTTAACCAACTTGTTTCTATGAAAATTGTTTTTGATGATGAGTTGCAGGCTTTGATACTACTTAGTTCTTTGCCCGAAAGTTAGGAAACTTGGTTGTGACAGTTAGTAATTCGGCCACCTGATGGAATTGTCACAATGGGCCAAGTCACTAGTAGCTTGTTGAATGAAGAAACTTGAAGAAAATCAGCAGGTTCCTCTCATTCGGAAGCATTTGGTTGTGAGAGGCCGAAGCAAAACAAGGAGGAGGAGTAAGACTCCTCATGGTTTGGATCAAAGCCGTGACAAATCAAAAGATGGTTCTTTTTTCAAAAAGACATTGAGTGCTATTATTGCCATGAGAAAGGGCACATGAAGTGGAATACCGAAAGCTCAAGAACAAGGAGAAAAGACGTGACAAAAGTGTGGATAAGAAGCAAAGAAGTCACTACAGCAGTTAACTACCGATGATCTCATGGTCGTTTGCTGAAGATGATTGTATCAATTTTGTAGGCCCAGAGAGCAATTAGGTGATTGATTCTGGTACTTCTTTTCATGTGACTTCTCAAGTTGATTCCTTCACTACCTACCACGAAGGAGATTATGGCTTCGTTCGAATGGTAATGAAGGTTTGTCCAAGATTATTGCATGGGTTATGTTTGCTTGGAAACAAAATTTGGGCTGCAAGTTGTTGCTTAAAGATGTGAGGCATGTTCCCGACATTCGCCTCAATTGATCTCTACTGGAAGCTAGATGATGAAGGCTTCAACAACAAAATTTGGGTGATGGAATATGGAAGCTCACAAAGGGTTCTTTAGTGGTGGCTAAGTGCAAGAAGACTCATACACTTTATTCGATGCAAGGAAAAATTTGTAAAGGTGTTGTCAATGCACTTGAAGATGATAACTTCTACCGATTGCGGCACAAGCGGCTTGCCATATGAGTGAAAAGGGCTACAAAGTTTTGTTCAAGAAAAGGCTTCTAACCCGGTTTGAAAGGTACACATCTCAAAACTTGTGTTCATTGTTTGGCGGGTAAACAACATAGAGTTTCTTTTCATAAAAATTTTTGCTTCTACGAAAGAGAAAATGTTTTAGAGTTGATTCATTCGGATATTTGTGGTCCTTTAAAAGTTAGAACACATAGTGGTGACTTTATTTTGTTACTTTCATTGATGATTATTCAAGGAAAGTTTGGGCTTTTACTAAAAACTAAAGATTCAAGCTTCTAGAAGTATTTAAGCAATTTTCAGGCCATGGTTGAAAGAAAACAGGTAAAATTGAAGTGCATTCGATCAGACAATGGTGGTGAATACATGGGCCATTTGATGAGTATTGTCACAACCAAGGTATTCGGCACCAAAAGACAGTAAGAAGACCCCTCAACCAAAATGGCGTTGC
The DNA here is from genome assembly GCF_004153795.1 of Camellia sinensis. NCBI lineage: Eukaryota > Viridiplantae > Streptophyta > Magnoliopsida > Ericales > Theaceae > Camellia > Camellia sinensis. The sequence goes on along the minus strand of NW_021025785.1, from coordinate 114,414 downwards.
TGAGAGGATGAACCGCCACCATTGTGGAAAGAACAAGGTTATTTGCTTTCACAAGCTAAATTGCCAAGATCCTTTTGGGGTGAGGCAATGAAGACAGCGGTTGAACGTAATCAATTTGTCTCCTTCCTATCCTTTGAATGGTGATGCGTTCCAGAAAGCAGTTTTGGACGGATTAAAGGATGTATCTTATGAGCACTGAGAGTATTTGGTTGCCGAGCTTTTGTTCACATTCCCAAAGGATGAGAGGTCCAAGCTTTTGATAGTAAGTCAAGACAATGTATTTTTCTTAAGCTATGGTGTGCATGAATTCGGGTATAGATGTGGGATCTGGTTGAAGAAAGTCATTCGAATACGCCCGTGACATTGTGTTTCTTGAAGACCAAAACAATTTAAGACTTTTGGTGAAGGTGATCAAACCGGAGCCAAAAACTAGTGATCTCTTGACATGGAATCCATCTCTTCATTTTCAGTTGATGATGGAAAATGGGGGAGATGTGCAGCCACCTATTAAGAGATGTGGAGGATGGTTCTAATCCTTTAATGAAGTTGAGCCTTGAAAATTGAGGAAGAGCATCAACTCAGAACCACACATAGCAACTTGAGTTGAGGAAAATCTACAAGGGATCGGCAACTTCCAGAAAGTTATCCTCCCAATGAGTTTGTGTTGATTGTTCCGATCAAGGGGAGCTTGAAGCTACCAAGAAAGCATTGAGCATGTAAAGAAAATGATTGGAAAAAGGCAATGGAAGAGGAGATGAATTCCCTTACTTTGAAAATCACACTATGATTTAGTGAAGTTGCCTAAAGGGAAGGAAAATTCTGAAAAATAAGTGGTTTTTCAATTTGAAGAATGATAGCAAGAATCTGAGATACAAAGCATGTCTTGTTGTCAAAGGGCTTTGGGCAAAAGAAAGGCATTCGACTTTGATGAGATTTTCTCGCCAGTTTGTGAAGATGTCCTTTCATCCGGGTTGTACTTGGCATGGCTGCAAGTATGAGCCTTGAAAGTTGAGCAACTTGAGTGAAGACCGCATTTCTTCACAGTGATCTTGAGAAGAAATTTTACATGGCAGAAAACAACAAGAAGGTTTTGTGGAAAAAGGTAAAGAGAAATTTTGTTTGCAAATTGAAGAAAAGTTGTATGCCTCAAGCAGCCCCGTGGCAATCCGGTCAAAAAAATGACTCCTTTCATGATGAATAATGGTTTTTTTAAAATCGCTAAGTACTTGTTGAGTTCAATTATGGGCTTTCGGCCGATACGGAGAAACTCAGGGACTTCTTCTTCATTGCTTACAACTGAACCATACCACAGAGTGTTATCATATGCAATAACGCCTCCTACTTTCACCAGTTTTATCGCTTGCTCGTGATAGTTAATGTAGTTGGGCTTATCAGCATCCACAAACACAAAATCAAACTCCATTTTCAACGTACCCTCCTGCCATATATACATAATTCATATAATTAGTTCCCAAGTTTAAGAACCGACATCGTATATAAGCATGTTAGTCAGAGATTTATAGGAAATTGGCAGAAAAAATGAGATTAACAATGCTGGCAAAGAATGGAAGATCAAATTGGGAAAATGTTTTACACTCCCAAATAGTAAATTTTACAATGTGAAATTATTAATTGTGTGTATGGCAGCGACTGGTTGGGTTTATCCTGAAAAGGTGGCTGACAGGCCAGACAAAGTATGGTGGAAGGGTGTTCAACAAGTAAAGCGGTATGGGCTCTCTGACGAGACAATGACATCGGCTAATGACAAGGCGTATTTAACAAGCTACACGGAATGGCACTCCGGCAAGGGTGACATCGGCTAACAAAAGGACTTCGGCAACTAAGGTGACAATGACCTCGGCTAGGAAGGACAACACTTGACTAAGCTGTGCCACATCTTGGCCTAGATGCGCCACACCTCGGTCCAGGTCATACCACTCCAGGACGAGATCACTTGGGTGCAAGGTAACATCTCGGCTAATGTGGTCAAGGCAAGGACGGAGGTCAACAAGGGGTTCCAAGATACTTCTAGACTGAGGATGACCTCGGCTTGGAATGATCTAGGCGTAACGTAACCTAGGCTTGGAATAACATCGGCTAGTATAACTCAGGCAAGGCGTGACCTAAGTTCCACATCAAGGAAGGAACAAGACAAGCACACTACACTTAGACAAATCACAAGGCTTCAAAACAAGGCATGGATCACATTCGTTCAAGCGAAACAAGTCACAAACATACACATGCAAGCTTAACGGGCCATAATCATACCGATGCTCATGAACATGATGAGGACATAAAATGTGGGTTCTTACAGCAGGAGGTCGTCTTTTGGCGACCAAAAAATAAGTTGGTCACGAATGACTTAACTATTGGCGACCAATTACAAATTTGGTCGCGGAAGATCACTTTTTGGCAACCAAAAAATTTGGTCGCGAATGACTTAACTATTGGTGACCAACTACAAATTTGGTCACGGAAGATCACCTTTTGGCGACCAAAAAATAAATTGGTCGTAGAAAGTTATGGTGGGTTAAATTTAAAAAAACGGGTACTACCTGTAATTACATTCTATTTTTCTGTCTAGGCATTGAAGGTTTTATGAAATAATATATAACCCAATTTTTATGGGTTATATATTTTCTCTGCCAAATGTGAACAACAAGTACGTTATTGGCAGAGTGGATTGGGTGCATGGAGAGTGACTCCTTGGTCAGGAGTTAAACACCCAGGCAGCGCAGAAAAATATTTTTCTTTGGGTGAATGTGCTAACTTTTGGCGACCAATTATAACTTTGGTCACTAAAAGTTACCTTTTGGCTAATATGGATTGGACTTTTCGCGACCAATTATTTGGTCGCCAATGGTCCCTTTTAGTGACCAACTATAACTTTGATGGCAAAAACTCTCTGTGACAAGGCTTTAGTGACCAACTCGCGACCAACACATTTTGGCCGTGAAAAGATTTTAGCGACCAAATATGGTACTTTTCGCGACCAAAATGTTAGTTGCGGAAAGTGTAATTTCTTGTAGTGGGTAAATGTGTAATTTTAGAGATCAAATTAACACGTCACATATTTTTGAGAATTCAAGTCGAATTCCCACATTAACAACATATATGACATGTTTTTTAGTCTAAAATAAAAGTGTAATTTTTTAAGTAAGTTTTCACATTTATTGTTAATTTTATATGCATATGGAATTTGGTTGAGAAATCAAATTGAAATACTTTTTTATTTATTTTGTTCTGTTTTTATTTTTTATTTTATGACACAAATCTCATACTTTGAGAATCAAAATTAACCCAAAAAACTTATTCCTAAACTATTGCAAAAATATTATTAATATATCCATTTCATTCATGTCTCAACATTTAAAATTAACACAAACCATTAAGTGCAAAACGAAATTTAAATGACTAAATAAATAAAATTTACAATTTTTTTATTATAAATTAAGGTAAATCATATTGACATTTTTCTGAAATTTAGAGAAATATAGTAAATTTCACAAGTTTGATATAATTATATTAACATCTTTAAGGTTTTAATTTACATAATATTTAATTCATTAGTCATGCGAATAAAAAATGATGTTGTCCTCTTTTTACATTAAATTCTACATTTTGACTTGTTTGTTCTTGTCTCCTTATAACATCTGCATTAATTTTAGTCTCTCTAGCCTTACGGAGGAAAGATTAATATAATTATGTCAAACTTGTAAAACTTATTATATATATATTTTTTTAAATTTAATAAATGATCAATGTAATTTACCCAATGAATTACAAGCACAACAAAACTTCCAAATTGGAAGAAAATCTCCAAACAAATACACAAAGTGATGATACTCAGGTCCAAAAATTTTACCTACTTTTTAAATCCAATAATGTGACAGCCTATTTAAGTATAAGAGGTAACTTTCTCTTCTATATTTTCTCTAATTATTCACCAATCATCTCACTTACATATCATTAGATTTAGAAATTAAATCCAAAAATAAACTTGTATATCATTTTTCATACACAAATAAGATCTACAAGCAAATGGGAAAATTCAAACCCATGTCTAGTGAGGTGCAATAGTTCTTTCCAATAAATTAGCTCTATTTGTTCTGATTATTTTCATTAACAAAATAAAATAAAATACAAAGGGATTTATAACTACCAAATTTTCAATATTTTATTTTGTTAGTTGCCGAAGGACTTGGTCGCTTACGCGGGGTTCAAAATGAGACTATAAATAGACTCGTAAGACATCCCATACTGCAGCAAATCCAATACATACTGCCCATTGCCTCCAATTCAACCTCTCTGTGCTCGCAAATTTCTTCAAGAATTCCACCATAACCACTTGAAGAACAATGGTTATCCCAATGATTGCCAAAAACAACTTGCTCCTGTGTATTCCTTTGAAAACATTCTTCTTGTCGAGCTTCCTTGCATTGAATTCATTGAAAACTTGGCAAAGCACGAAAGTATTGAAGCTCAGTGTGTCGTTGACATTTGTATTCACCCCAAAGATTGATTTGCCTCTGAATTGTAAGGTCAATAGCACGGGTACCTGGCAAAAAGCTTGAGTTAGCAAGTTCCTCCACATAATATTGGTGATGAGTGGCTTAGTCCGACCTACAGGTGGTTTTTCCATGAGCTCCTTAGAGGGCTTCTCCGTGGCTAGAGCTAATGCACCCAACGTGTCCATGATCAAGTTTACCCACAACAATTGGACCGTTGTAAGTGGGACTTGACCAGATGAAACTACTGCAACAAAGTTGATGACGAGGGCAGGAACGTACACAGTGAGCTGGAATTGGATGAATTTTTGGATGTTGTTGTAAACACATCTTCCCCACTTCAAGACCGTGACTACAGAACCAAAGTTATTGTCCAAAATGACAATGTCTGAGCTCTCTTTAGCCACCTCAGTCCCTTGAATTCCCATAGAAAGACCAATATCAGTTTCCCTCAATGCCGGTGCATCATTTGTGCCATCACCAGTAACTGCCACAACATGGCCTTTCTGTTTCAGGCATTGCACCATAAGAAGGTTATCGAATGGGGAAGATCTTGCCATCACACAGATTTTATCAACTTTCTCCAATCGCTCCTCTGGCGTGTAATTGCGAAATTCCTCACCTTCTACCACTGCTCCACTATTTACGTATTGATTAGGCTCAAATATCCCGCATTCCGTGGCTATAGCTCTAGCAGTGAAAACATTGTCGCCAGTGATCATTTTGATGTTCACTCCAGCATATTGACAAGCTTCCACAACTTTCTTCACATCAGGTCGACATGGATCCTTTATACCTACCAATCCCAAAAGGGTCAAGTTGCTGTCCTTCAAAATTTTGTTCACTTTTTCACCTTCATTCTCTTCTTCTTGAACTTGTTTTTGAGCAAAAGCGATGCATCGAAGGCTGCTTGCCACCATACCTTGAATCATTTGATCAAAATTCATCCTTTCAACATCATCCAAGACCTTAATTTTCCCAGAGAAATCATAGTAATGGGAACACATTGCGAGTACCATCTCTGCAGCCCCTTTCCAATGGATGTTGATCGTATTGTCATCCTTCTTCCTTATTGAAACGCCACTTCTTTTCTTTGTTGAATTGAAGGCTTCAACATGGAGAATTGTACAACTCTGCTTCAGTTTCTCCATATCCATGTTTAGTTCCAAGACAGCCCAAGAAAGAATTGCCTTTTCGGTGGGGCTGCCAGAGAACTCAAACTCAGATCCTGAAGTGGACTTGTAAACAGAACATGTGGTATTGAAACTGACACCTTGGTGGAGCAATTCAAGAACATTGTCTGAAATTGAAGTTGAACCTCTTTCCTCCATAGATTCTTGGCTGAGCCAGAACTTTGTCACCTTCATCTGGTTGAGTGTGAGGGTCCCGATTTTGTCAGTACATATGACGGTGGCAAAACCCATTGTTTCACAAGCAGAGAGCTTTCGTACCGTTGCCTGATCTGCCATCATTCTCTTCATCGAATAAGCCAAAGTAAGTGTGACAGCCAATGGCAAGCCTTCAGGAATCGCAACAACAACAATAGTTACTGCAGCAGCTACAATCCCCATAACAGAATTGATAATATCATCAACTTCTGTCATGCTTCCGTTGAGCTCTGTATTTCCATTCGTATCTTTTGTATTCCCTGTGAAGTAGCGAACCAACAACACTACAAGAACTAGGAAAGTAACAACCAAACCAACCTTACCTATGGCCGAGGTTAGCTTGTTGAGACGGGCTTGTAAAGGCGTCTACTCACTGGTGTCGCTGCTAATTGTGCTCATCATATCACCCCATGTTGTGTTCAAGCCAATCGATGTGACAAGCCTTCGGCTAAACCCATCAACCACCTTGGTACCGGAAAACAAGAATGGATTTTGAGTGAAATTTACCTCTACATTTTCACTTTCGCCTGTCATGCTTGATTCATCAACTTGTAGCGAGTGACCATCTATGAACAACCCATCAGCTGGAACCTGGTCTCCAATCTTCAAGCAAACAACATCTCCAACAACAATTTCAAAAATCGAAACTTGTTGCCGCCTGCCATTTCTCACAACGTCAATTAGGATATTGTTGCTAACTTTAGATAATTTGAGAAATTGCCTATTCTGCTTGAAATTACTTCTGGCTGAGACTGCTATGACTAGAAAGACAGCAGCAAATATGCTTCTTCCATCATGCCACCCTTCTTTCAGCCCATTTTCTTTTATGCCAAATCCAAGTGAAAATGCTGCACACACTAAAAGGATTATAATAGTAGGATCTTTCAAAGCCTCCCACACGAAACGATAGAAACCTTTTGTGGGAGGCCTTTGATATGTGTTAGTGCCAAAAGCTTTGTGCCTGCGCAAAATATCTTCTTCGTCGTCTCCATTTATTCCATGCTCCAAATTGGTTTTGAGGGCAGAAGCTAAACCTTCAACTCCATCATATTTTTCAACAAGCTGGGTTAGATTTTTCTTGTTGACAAGTTGGGTAAGGCTTGACTTATCAATGTTGCTGAAACAGGGGTGTGGAGGTTCAAAAACATCGATGTCAATGACTGGGTTAGAAGGAAGAATAGGGGATACCTTTCTCTTTTTGTTGGCTTCCAAGCAAGCAGAGAAGGCCCTGGAACAATAGATTGTAGCAAAAGCCATATGCCATCTCTGTTTGTGTTTGTTGCTAAGGTAAGTGGTGTGTAAATTGAGTACATAATCTAAACCAGTCAATCTGGATTGAAATATTGAAATCATGCTTTGATAACACAAAAAATGGAGATTTTTGTATCGAAAGAAAAATAATATATAATTAATGGTTGTGTAGGCAATTGTCATTCCCTTGGAGTCTATATATTTATAACCATTGCATACCGCGTTAGCAGTTGGTTCTTGGGTAGCTCTCTTAAACAATTCTCTGTGGTGGCAATGTCGATTTGGGTTAAAATTCCATAGTGTGAAATAATGCTTGGTGCAAATAAATTGTAGGGTAAATTACACTTACCTCCCATGGGGTTTGAAAAAAATCACGGTTAGCCCTAAAAGTTTTACATAATTACATTAATTTTTCTTTTAGTAAGGTTAAAACGATTAAAACTAATGCAAATGATAATAGAAATTGAAAGATAAATGCTAGAGATCCACACTTTTAAACCTACAAATCCATCCACAATGATGTGGCAAGAGAATTTGGTCTTATATCATTGAGTGTGTAATAAATCAAAAGTTAACATCTATTATAACATCATTGTGGGTCAAATTGTGAGAATTTTTTGCAGGCTTGAAACATTTTCCAAATTGAAATAAATAAAAATAAAAATATATTTTAATATAAAAAAGATGATAATATCATTATTTCATATATTCGTCTCACGAATTACGATAAAAGAAATCTAAGTGGTATGTGAATTAAAATTTTGAGAGAATCTAGTGTAATTATATAAAAAATATGAGACTAATTATATTTTTTTTCAAATCTTAAAGGAGACGAGTTCAATTTATCTTAAAATATATTATGTGGCTGAAATATTTCACATTTAAAATAAATCTAAAACACACTATTCTGTATATATTTTGTTTCTAATTCGTGCACCTAGCACTTACCCAAGGGAAGTAAATACAAATTACATATTATTTTTTACAATAAATTTATGTCGATCAGTAGTGGCCTCTAGCCTTCAAAAAGAAGACGCACGGTTCATTAATTACGTAATGTCGACTTGTCTTAGGGTTAAAGGTTTGATACAAATCCAAGAACTGCAAGAAACCAGTGAGAAGCTCACTTTTTTTTTGTTTATGTTTTTATTGCTTTTGTTTTTGTTGTTTTCGAAAGCAAAAGAAGAGAGGTCACCTTTTTTTTTCGTCAAGTTGTTTGGGCAACAAGTTCTCTGGTTACGAAAGTGCTTAGATGCTCAACCCATGGCATTTTTTTACGGGATCCGAGGTTAGTGACTCCTCTTTCAATGGACTTTTTCGGTATAATTTATTATAAATTAAAAATTAATATTTAAAAAATAAAAATAAAAATAAAAAACATAGTTTTTAGAATTTGTAGATAATCAGTTTTTTCTCACTTTATTTAAGTTATTAGAAAAAAAATTGCATCAAAAGTTTAGTATATACTTCTAAATTAAAATAAATTATAATCAATTTATTAAAACTATAACAAACAAACAAGGCCAAACAATGTGCTGCGAATCACATGCATGGGTCTCTTTACCTGGTTATTTACACCGATTTATGTGGATTCATCCTACTTGATTACAAGTAAATGACCCAAAAATATCTAAGAAATTATTCAGCATTTTTGTCTTTTTTTTTTTTTTTGAAGAAAAAGAAACTAATTTGATAAAAATAAATACCAAAAAGGTATTTTAAAATTTTTAAAAATTATTTCTAAATTCTCCAAAGATAAAATTATATAAAAATGATAAGTATTTTTAATTATTTTTTTTCTTTCACCAAATTAATTTTTATTTTATTAGAAAAAAAATTTAAAAAAGTTTTTGAAAACCAAACCAAACATGATAATTTCTATATTCTGAATAAATATATGAAAACTTCAAAAACACAAACAGGACATGAGCAAAAATTTCATCTATTTATAGTCAAAAGAGAGCCTACTTTGAATAGCCAACTTAGTAACTAGTCATTTCAGTGTTCTAGAAAACAAATAGGTTCACATTAAAGATATGCAGAAATTTCCATGGGCAGAATGCTTGAGGTTTGCCAACCCTGGACATGGTGAAAGGGGGGAACAGAATCCGAGTGCTCAATCCCAAACATATGGAGGAGAATTAAATCTCAACCATGAAAACACGGAAAATGGAAAAGTGGCCCTGAGGATTGCCATAACAGCGCACAATAAGTTGGTGCTTATTGAGATGTCAGTATTGTGGAAAGAACAAGGTGTTTGCTTTCACAAGCTAAATTGCCAAGATCCTTTTGGGGTGAGGCATTGAAGACAGCGGTTGACGTGATCAATTTGTCTCCTTCCTATCCTTTGAATGGTGATGTTCCAGAAAGAGTTTGGACCGGTAAAGATGTGTCTTATGAGCACTTGAGAGTGTTTGGTTGCCGAGCTTTTGTTCACATTCCAAAGGATGAGAGGTCCAAGCTTGATAGTAAGTCAAGACAATGTATTTTTCTTAGCTATGGGTGTGATGAATTCGGGTATAGATTGTGGGATCTGGTTGATAAGAAAGTCATTCGAAGCCGTGACATTGTGTTTCTTGAAGACCAAACAATTGAAGACTTTGGCAAAGGTGATCAACCGGAGCCAAAAACTAGTGATCTCATTGACATGGATCCATCTCCTTCATTTTCAGTTGATGATGAAAATGGGGGAGATGTGCAGCCACCTATTAGAGATGTGGAGGATGGTTCTAATCCTAATGAAGTTGAGCCTGAAATTGAGGAAGAGCATCCAACTCAAGAACCACCACTACAACTTGAGTTGAGGAAATCTACAAGGGATCGGCAACCTTCAAGAAAGTATCCTCCCAATGAGTTTGTGTTGATTTCCGATCAAGGGGAGCTTGAGAGCTACCAAGAAGCAATTGAGCATGTAAAGAAAAATGATTGGAAAAAGGCAATGGAAGAGGAGATGAATTCCTTACTTGAAAATCACACTTATGATTTAGTGAAGTTGCCTAAAGGGAGGAAAATTCTGAAAAATAAGTGGGTTTTCAATTTGAAGAATGATAGCAAGAATCTGAGATACAAAGCATGTCTTGTTGTCAAAGGCTTGGGGCAAAAGAAAGGCATTGACTTTGATGAGATTTTCTCGCCAGTTGTGAAGATGTCTTCTATCCGGGTTGTACTTGGCATGGCTGCAAGTATGAGCCTTGAAGTTGAGCAACTTGATGTGAAGACCGCATTTCTTCACAGTGATCTTGAAGAAGAAATTTACATGGAGCAACCAGAAGGTTTTGTGGAAAAAGGTAAAGAGAAATTTGTTTGCAAATTGAAGAAAAGTTTGTATGGCCTCAAGCAAGCCCCGTGGCAATGGTACAAAAAATTTGACTCTTTCATGATGAATAATGGTTTTTTTAAAATCACTTCGGATCATTGTGTGTTTGTGAAAAATTTTTCGGATGGCAAATTTATTATTCTTTTTCTTTATGTTGATGACATGTTAATTGTGGGTCAAGATTCTACCATGATAAACAGGTTGAAATTAGAGTTGAGCAAGTCTTTTGCTATGAAAGATTTGGGACCGGCAAAGGAAATTCTTGGTATGAAAATTGTTCATGATCGCAGAGAGGGACTGATTTGGTTGTCTCAAGAAAGCTACATTGAGAAGGTTCTTGAGAGATTCAACATGGATAAAGCAAAGTCGGTTGGTTGTCCACTTGTGGGTCACTTCAAACTTAGTTTGAATCAATGTCTTACAAGTGAGAAAGACAAGGAAGAGATGTTGAAAGTTCCTTATGCTTCAGCAGTTGGTCCTTTGATGTACGCCATGGTTTGTACAAGGCCGGATATTGCTCACGCCGTTGGTGTGGTGAGTCGGTTTCTTTCTAATCCGGGTAAAGAACATTAGGCAACGGTAAAATGGATTCTAAGGTATCTTCGAGGGACTTCGAAGGTGCGTTTGTGTTTTGGGGATGGTAAGCCGATGCTTGATGGGTTCACGGATTCTAACATGGCTGGTGATGTTGATTCTAGGAAATCTACTTCGGGGCATTTGATGACTTTTGCAGGGGGAGCTGTGGCATGGCAATCTAAATTACAAAAATGTGTCGCTCTCTCAACTACCGAAGCTGAATTTATTGCCATTACGGAAGCTTGCAAAGAAGAGTTATAGTTGAAGAAATTTTTTGCAAGAGTTGGGTTTGAAGCAAGAAAAGTATGTGATTTATTGTGACAGTCAAAGTGCTATTCATTTGAGCAAAAATTCTACTTTTCATTCGAGATCGAAACATATTGATGTGAGATACCATTGGATTCGTGATGTGATAGATTCGAAATTGTTACAACTCGAAAAGGTTCACACAGATGATAATATTTCAGATATGTTGACAAAGACTTTGTCAAGGGACAAACATTTAAAGTGCCGAACTTTGACGGGTATGGTTGATTTCTCCACCTAAGTCGGTAGGGGGAGAATTGTTGGGTATACCTCCTTATTGGAGTGTGGGACGTAATTGGTTTACTAAAAGAGTTTTAATTTGGTTTGGTTTAGGTATAATATATTTTTATATATTATATCTAATTTTGTGGAGACCCAATTTAGTTTGGAAACAACTAAGGTTTTGATAAAAAAAAACCCTAGATTCACAATACATATGATTGGCATTGTTTTTCCCAAGGAAAAAAGAGGCGCGGCTGGTTTTGTGTGTTTCGGTGTGGTGCGATAGCAGTGGCTACATATTGATATTTTTCAGTGGGTTTTGTGGTTAAAGCAAAAGCTTGCTGGCTGATTAATCCCTGGTTGCATATTCAAGTGCACTAGTTTTTTGGGTAATCAAGTTGGTGTTTATTCGGCTGTTTTGGTGGAGTTGATTTGGGTTATTATTTTGGGTCTTCTTCAACTCTGGTTCTGAAGATTTTGGTCCATCTATTTGGTGAGGTCTTTCCTCTTGTTTATTTGTGATTATTTGGAATTCACCTAAGGGTGGTTTGTGAGACCATTAGTGTCTCGTTTGTAATCGTTTGGAAACTATTTGATTGATAGTGGAATCGGATTTCGATCCCATGGACGTACCTCACGTTGAGGGAACCATGTAAAATTCTTGTGTTGCTTTTGATTTAATTTTTCCGCATTAATTTTTATTCCCATTGATTAATTTACTTGTGGAGAGTCATATATTTTCCCTAACAGCTGGGTTAGATTTTTCTTGTTGGCAAGTTGGGTGAGGCTTGACTTATCAATGTTGCTGAACACGGGTGTGGAGGTTCAAAAACATCGATGACAACGACTGGGTTAGAAGGAAGAATAGGGAATACCTCTCTCTTTTTGTTGGCTTCCAAGCAAGTGCAGAGAAGGCCCTAGAACAATAGATTGTAGCAAAAACCATATGCCATCTCTGTTTGTTTTTGTTGCTAAGGCAAGTGGTGTGTAAATTGAGTACAGAGTCTAAACCAGTCAATCTAGATTGAAATATTGAAATCATGCTTTGATGACACAAAAAGTGGAGATTTTTGTATCGAAAGAAAAAAAATACTATTATTAATAGTGGTATGGCTTAAACCAACGATTTATGGTTGATTTCTAATTTCTTTTCTTCTGTTTTGTATTTTCTCTTTTCAAATCGATTTTTCTAGGGTTTTGAGTGTCGTGTTAATGTCTTTGATCACGTACAGGATAGCAAGCAGCGTTGGATCTAGATCGTTACCAACATACTATTATTAATAGTGGTGTAGGCAATTGTCATTCCCTTGGAGCCTATATTTATACCCGTTGCATGCCGCGTTGGTAGTTAGTTCTTGGGTAGTTCACTTAACAAATACTCGGTGGTGCGCAATGCCGATTGGTCACTACAAGAAAAAGAGGCTATCACCACGTTTTTTTTTTCTGACGTTTTTGAAAAACGTCGTCAAATCTCCTATACTTTTTTTCATTTTGAACAAATTTGATTACTCATCTCGTTTTGTACACCAATATTAAAAAAATTGTGAAATAACATTTACTTGTGATTGAAGAGGCAGGACTTCTCTGATCAAAAGAGAGGCGCGACTTTAGAGAACACAGCGTTGCTTTAGAGAGAGAGAGAGAGAGAGAGAGAGAGAGGTAGAGAGAGAAATCAAGGCCTTGGATCTTCGATCTCTATCGATTCTTTGGTTGTATGATCTGGAAATGCTTGTTCTACACTTGATTTGAGCGTTTGTCTGTAATATTGTTTGAATCCCTCTTATCTAAGGTGATCTAGGGCTCAAGGTTAGAGTTTTTTTATATGGATTTGCTACATTCACACAAGATCTGTAGACTTTAATGGCTTAAACCAACGATTTATGGTTGATTTCTAATTTCTTTTCTTCTGTTTTGTATTTTCTCTTTTCAAATCGATTTTTCTAGGGTTTTGAGTGTCGTGTTAATGTCTTTGATCACGTACAGGATAGCAAGCAGCGTTGGATCTAGATCGTTACCAACAGTGAGTCAAAGCAAGCTCAACGACGTAGAGATGTAGATCTTATTCTCGGATCTGCTCTCTATCTGATCAGATCTGCTCTCTCTGTCTCTCCGATCTGCTATTATGGTAATATCAAATCTACTTTCTCAATCTCTCCGATCAAATTTCACATATTCTCTTCATTGTTCTATGAGATAGAAGAGGTTTGCATTGCATGTGTGGAGGGAGGGAGGTTTCAAAAAAAAAAAACCTACAAAATGCCAAAACAGGGTGTTAAAAGGGAAGGGAGAATGAATCCAAAAAGTAAAGTCTTCTTTAATTTCACTCTCCTCTCATTTCATGTGTTGTGGATGATTCTTTCCCCTTTGTTATCATTTCCCAGTTTCTCCCAACCGCTTTGCCTTCTTCTTTCATTCCTTTTCCTTTGATTCTTTCTATTTCCACCCTAACCTATGTTTTTTTTATTTATTTTTATTTTTTATGATTGTGTGATTCTGATTCATCACACTTAAAAGGACTTGCAATTTCATTGGTTTTTATGTAAAATACTTGGTCATGACCATGGGTTGTACATTCTTATTCATTTTGCTTTGCATGTGTTTGGATTTTGGTCTAACTGAAGCAGTTCCTGCAAATTCTCTCATCACAAAGCTTCCAGGTTTCAATGCTACTTTCCCATCAAAGCATTACTCTGGGTATGCCTCTTCCTTACCATTTTGTGTATTTTGACTTCACAGCTTTGTTTGGTTCTTGGAATTGTCAAGAAAAAATTTTTTTCTGAAAAATGTGAAGAAATTGAGTAGGCATTTTCCATAAGTTTATTTTCTTCTTCTTTTTTTGTTTGATTATCATAGAAAATTGAGAAGGTATTGTCTAACATGGCTTAGATTGTCGAGATTGCCGAGGCATGACTTAATACCATTGACTGGATGTTGAAGGTATTGTCTGACATGGCTTAGATTACATTACATTACAACATATTTTGTGTCTATATCTAATTATTACTCTGTTTTGCAATCAATTTCACAAAATGTGTTTTGCTTGTTAGGTGCATGGTTACTATAATTTCAGAGATGAAACAGCTTATCTTTCTGTTAACTACTTGGACCGATTCCTCTATTCTTGCCGGTAATTCCTTCTTCATTTACTAGTAACCATACCTCTGTTTGTCTGTTTTTTGTTTTCTGTTTCGGTATATTGAGAAACATGGATCACTTTTTCGGTGAATTGTTGCCCAAAACAGTTTTTGGAATTAATTACTGAAAACAGGTGTTTTTGAATCCAACGAGAAGTCGTTGGGTTCAGACACATTATTAGCCAATAGAACTCAGAAGTTAGCAGTCGTACAAAACTTAGATTGTCGGACCATGTCTGTCTACTTCAAGTTAGAATATCGTGACACGCGTCCAGGCAAAATCATAACACTCCCAAACGTATATTAACTTGTCATCAATTCAAAAAATTTCTTGTGTTTTTTTTTATTATAAATTTTATAACAAGCTTCTTGTTGGTAACTAGCCCTTGAATTGAATAAACTGCATATGCTTGTGTTACAAAAGTCGATGTGGTTGCTAATCTAAGAGATGAAATGATAAGTACACACATATCGTGCTTTTATAGCGTTGCTCAAAATCAATCATACCATTGAATGAAGACACTAATCCATGGCTCCAAATTCAAATTCCTCTGTTTTTTATTTTATTTTATTTTAATAATAAATTTATTATTTATTATTAACAAGTATCGTTCAACACAGGAGAGGAAAAGATGGTTGTGGCAGTTACTATTTGTGGCATGCTTGTCTCTGGCTACCAAAATGGAGGAAACAAGAGTTCCTCTTTTGTTAGACTTACAACTATTAGAACCAAAATTCATGTTCGAGCCCAAAACAGTTCAACGTATGGAGGTCTTTGTCATGGCCAAGCTCAGATGGCGGTTGCGAGTCATCACCCCCTTCGATTTTGTAGAGTATTTCTTTGCTATGCCTGTTACACAGGTAAGAAATACTTCTTTACATATTTTTGGTCAATTTTCAAATCATGTCACTGTAGTTAATATACATTAATGGATCAAATTGATGGTTCTAATCACACACATACTCATTTAGTGTATGCTAATGCTTGAAATGGTGTGTGGACTTGCTATATTCGGGGAGGTTTCTTCTATAACAACTATATGATGCACACCAGCAATCATTGCATTATCAACATGAATGATCGAAACTGGATTTTTTTTCTTTATTTATTTATTTTGACTAGAATTTGCTTGTTTTTATTATCAGTTGACTTGAAGCTTCTTTGTTGACTCATTTATTTGGTATATTTTAATTTTTATTAGCAATGTCAAATATTATTTAGTTTTGTTATTTTAGTTAAAACCTTCGTAATCCTTTTCTTTTTTCCTTATATTTTTTTCCCTTCAGCTCATTTGATACATGCTTTTGGTTCTTTGAGTAACACAATTTTCTACAGAATTCCAATCTTATAACATATTTCTAGATATTATGTTACTAGTTCTCATTATGTACCTTCATTCTTGGAAAACTATCGTCACACTTTTTCTGCTCTACCTCGTAAGAAAACCAACAGAGCTAATTTTGAAAACAGAGGAACCTTTTAATGTTGAATACTTAATCACTACATCACATGAAGCTTGATTGTGGGGAATAACTTGCCAAAATATATTTAGTTTATGCTTTTCTTTCCTGTCTCAATCATCTAAAAATATTCTTTGCATACCTTCTGTTAAAAATAAAATTGTTTTCTCACAAATAGTTTATGGCAGTAGAGAATTGTATTTGCATGCTGGGATTTTTGCTGTTGTGAATTCTCTGTTTTAAGATATGGATAGGGGAGAACTACAGTATGCTCTGGACATTGGATGTTTACTGGACACACCATTAGATGCGTCCCAATTAGGAAGTCTTCTATGCCTTAAATTGGCTTGATCAAGTGATTTCTGAGTATGGAAGACATCATCAATTGTGGAAGAATCATCAAAACTTGTGTGAATAATGGTTTTAACATATAAAAGAACAACTAGAAGTAGATTTTAATTATCTGTTATTTGTTTGGCCTATTGCATTTATAAAGCATACTCTGGCTACAATATCATCAAGCCACTTGATATCAAATGGAGGCAGCAGTTCTTTTACTGATCCCCACAGTGGTTCTATTCCCACTACAGTGGAGATGGTGGAGGTATAAAATTAGTTTCTTCTATTGACCCATGCAATGTATTTAGACCCCATAAACACCAATCAATTTGATAAATTTATTTCTTGTTGGATTGACTTTAGTTGAACTATTATTGTGTTTGATATTTTTTTGTTAGAATGGAATGTTATTTTAAAGCCCTAACATGCTTCAATCTTCTTCAAGATCCCTTCTTGTTCTCCGCCTCCTTTTCTTGTCGCCAGTAGTGCTGGAAGCCATAGCTGGCTTCAATAAAAGAGCCTTGTTCTTTTAATTTATTATGATGCTCTATAAAATTGTTATGGTATTATGAAGAATGGATGTACTTGCAATTATCTTACTTAGTCAAGTAGGGTTACAAGAAAATTCAACCTGATCTTCTTAAATGCTTATGTAAAAGACATATAAGATAACTGAGAAAAAGAAAACACACACACACACAACATATATATCTCTGTGTCTTCATGTACAGCCATGTCCTTTGTAGATTGAGTTGAGGTGGCCGGTCATTGCAAATAAGACCAATGACTACACCAATAAGTAGGGTTGTCTTCATACTCCCTATCAATAATTTGTTTCCAATCAAGCTGTTAATTTTTCTTGAAATACATTTTAGGATTGGGGAATTCTTGAGCATGTAGAAGATTAAATGATCTTTAAAGTGCTGCTTTGTATTTGTGCTATTAGTTGGAGTCTGCCATGCCGTACCAAGTTGTTTTCAGTGACCCCATTTTCTGTGTATAGTTTTTTGCCTCGGATATGTCTAGTTGCATGTATTCTTACTTTTAGAAGATAGTGCCTCTGTGTTCTGTATTCTCATTTTCTGTGCTTGAGCTGCTTTAGTTTATTAAGCGAAGCATTCTCTAGCGGTTCGTGTTTTTGTTTTTATTTTTTATTTTTATTACATTAGATGCCTGATTCCTTGTGGCAGTTAGTGGGACCTAGGTCCTCACAGCATGGGAAGCAACTCTCTTTTTCCCTCCCGGTGCAACAAATACACCAAGGTTTACTTGGTGACAGGCATAAAGCACATTCCACTTCAGGCATTTTCTAAAAACCAATTTTACCCCCTGGGAATTCTTCAAATGTTTCCTTGAGTGATATTCCTAATCCTCAGAAGGTATTACATTGTATTTTATTTTTTATGAATAAGTATGGAACTATATCAGATGGACACCAAGGGGGGTGTCACCCCTGTACAACAAAAGAAAAAAAAATTAATTAGACACAAGAACCCCAAAACTAAATCCCTTCCCTAAAATGTAACTCCTACAATATCTACCAAAAAATAAAAAGTCTCCTCCAAAAATGAATAAATCGGATTGAAGTAAGCTTTATAGACGTCTGTACATCTTTAGAAGGCATTGTATGTATTGTTTTCAATAAAATTACTCTTTTATTGGTTTTATTTATTTATTTTAATTTACACATCTAAGATGTTCTTTGCCTCCAATTGTCTCTCGGTCTTTACAAATGATCTCATCACAGAATGCAACTGGCGTTCCAGCAGCTGTATTATCTTCTTCTTCTGGGTTTCTACATTCTTCCAGGGCAATTACTTCGAGTAAGTTATTTTATCATGCTTTGCCATTTTCGATATTAAATCCTTATTTCACCATGAAATCCCTTACTTTTCCTTTCTAGTGTTGATTTCTTGAGCATCCCATCTATGTAGGCATGCAACATTCATTTACTACAGGGTTTGGTTTGCTTTGAACATTGAAACACTTGTTGCAGCAGCTAAGAGAAGGGATACTTCCATAGAGGTATATTTTTGTCTATTACTAAAGGTGCATCACCTTCCATAATCTGCTTATAGTGCTTGGTAAACATGAAATTATGACTTTCTTGGTCAAACTTGATCTGAATAGAACTTTCATTCAAATGCCACAGCCTGAAGATCCTCATGGCAATGTCTCCTTAGACAGAACAGTATTTTTTTTTTATTTTTTTATTTTTTAATGCAATAAAAAACTTCTAGTGTGGAAATTGGCATAATTATAATGCTTAAAAACCATATCATAATTATAATGCTTAAAAAATGAAACTTTTTTTTTTTTTTTTGATTGTCAAAACAATAGGCTTAAAGTTTATATTGATGGGCTTTAGTCTTTTTTGGAAAAATAATAAATAAAGAAATGTAATAAATCCCTTAAACAGAGACTTCTGTTAAAACCTAAATTGTTTTTAAAACTTCTTTTCAATTCTGGACGAAAACTAAAATTTTAGCCCTAGTTTTTGTTTAAATACTATTAAAGGAGTAAAGTTGTAACTTAAATCATAGATTTGTGTCAGGAGCAAAACTCTAACCACCTCTACCAAAAAAATTAAACAATTAAAAATAAATAAATGCAATCAAGTGATTAAGAAAATTAAGTTTGTTTATTTTGGTGAATCTGATTGTAATTTATGTTCTGATGCAGGTATGTAGATCAATGAAGACTAACAGTGAACTCTCATCAATTTGAATCAATTTGAATTTAACTCATCCAAACTTGAAATTTATGTTACAGGCAGGAATAGATTTTTGAAATGCAATCTATTAAAGTTCAATAGTCTCTTACTTTGGTGATATCTTGAGTTGGGGATAATTTTCTTGGTAGTAATTTGCCATCTCTTGTATAGTTGGATCAATCATTATAGCTCAACACTTCTTTCTCGGTTAATGTCTTTGTTAAAACATGATTTGTGAATATGTTATTTTGTGATTAATAGTGATTGGATATTAAATTGAATGGGAAAGTGAACTAATGTTGTATTTGATATTTGAATGAGAGTTATTATTTCATGTTAGTGTTATTTTTCAGATTTTTTAGTTCAATCATATAAAATTAGCACAATTTTTTTTTTTCAAAAAAGAGGCTAGCACGGCGTTTCTAAAAACGTCGCTAAATATTATATGAACGGTTAGATTTTTCAAAAAGAGTACGACGGCGTTTTAAAAAGGTCGCTAAATAGCATGGTGATGTCATGGTAGAACTTTTAGCGGCGTTTTAGCGACGTTTCTAAAGCGTCACAAAGTTATAGCGACGGCCGCATCTTCGGCGCTTGGTGCAAACGTCACAAAAGGTTTAGATGGCGTTTATGGGACCTATAGCGGCGTTTAAAAAACGCCGCTAAAACCCTCATTTCCAGCAGTGGGTGTTAAAAGTGCATAGTGTGAATAATACTTGGTGCAAATAAATTGTAGGGTAAATTACACTAACCTCCCATGGGGTTTGAAAAAAATCACGGTTAGCCCTAAAAGTTTTACATAATTACATTAATTACATTTATTTCTCTTTTAGTAAGGTTAAAACGATTAAAACTAATGCAAATGGTAATAGAAATTGAAAGATAAATGCTAGAGACCCACACTTTTAAACCTACAAATTCATCCACAATGATGTGGCAAGAGAATTTGGTCTTATATCGTGTAATAAATAAAAATAAATATATATTTTAGTATAAAAGAGATGATAATATTATTCTGTCATCTATACATCGCACAAATTACGATAAAAAATTTAAATATTATTGTGTGGGTAAAAATCTGACCACACTGCCCGTTTAGTGATCAGCAGCAAAGCACCGGCAGAATAAATGGCTCCAGCAACCTGTAACAGAAAAGGAAAGCTCCGGCGGTGGTTCTTCCACCCGGGGGCACTCCGACGATCAAGTCAGTATGTTTCTCAAGGATAATCAAGTATTAAACTGAATACTCAAAGTCTGAATTACATACCTTAGACCCACGGGGGTGCCTCTCTTTTATAATATACTCAATCCAAGTCCAACTAGAAGTATGACTTCTATGAACTCCAATCTTAGTGCTTACTCTGGACTCTTTAAGAGATAGAGATAAACTCCCTAAGAGCTTTTATCCTTATCTTAACTAAGTCCCCTCTTTGCCTTAGGACTCTTGTCCCTTATCTTCGGACTCCGACATCTTCGGAGATGACCTCGGCTTATCCGAGATTACCTCGGCTTCTCCGAGATTACCTCGGCTTAACTACCAGGGCACGTGGCACCTCGGCTGACACGTCGGCGTCACCATGCCACGTGTTGGTATTCAAAAAATATGTCCCCACAACTGCCCCCTAGGTTCTATTACCTCGGAATTCTGAGGTGATGGAACCTATTCCGAATTTTTTGTCACTTCCTTTCTGAATAATGGCTCAAGAAGACTGCTTTGCCAAGATTATCTTCTTTCAGCCGACGTGTTCTCTTCGGAGAACGAGGCTTCGGTCGTACTCCCCTACGCGCATGAGCTGTCATGCATATCTAACTGTTTCTTTTACGTGTTTCGTCTTTATTGGAGCGTGTCAGTGACGCGCCTGAAGCTGTCTGTTCATTTCGTCTGCGCCGCCGACGCGTGCGTTGCCCCTAGGCGTAATGATTGCCCTAACTTTGCCGCCGTTTCACATTTTTGACAAAACTTT
>NW_021025785.1:39759-72876 GCF_004153795.1 Camellia sinensis | reverse complement strand
TTTTTTTTGAGGAAGTGCACAAGTTGAATTATGTTGAAAATTTATAAAATTTTAAACCGCCAAACCGATTCGCATCCATCCGCCAAACCGCTAATCCGCTCAATCCAGATTCGCCGGATTGGTGGACAGATGAGGATTTATTTTCTCCAATTTGCCAATCTAGAGGACGGATGGCGGATTTCAGGTTCCGTGGCCGCAACCGACCCGCACCCACCTCTAATGAGTGGAGGCATTACAATTCTTCAAGGCCAAGAGACAACAAAGAAGATCATTTCCTTAAGGATGCAAAACAGATTGTAAGTGCTTTGCATCATATTAACAGTAAATTTTTACTGTGTTTTATTCTTGTATTTAATTGTGACCAAACAATTATGCAATGATGTTAGATAACATATATTGAGAACAAGTTGAGCAACAAAAGGAAGAGAAGTACAAGAAAGTTTGCAAACTTGGTTTTGGTGAAAGATAGTCCACAACAACACTCAACATCATAAGTATTTTATGTTACTACTACATGCTTGAGTTGGTAGTTTTCAAATTTGAATAAATCTAACAAGATCTTGATTTTTATTAACAGTGTTGATTGCGAAATTATTATTTGTTCTATCATGCGTCAAATCATAAGAGATGAGCCTATTGCAAAGTCTATGGAAGAGGATGAAATTAACAATTTTTGAGCATCAACAGTACATCAATTTTTAAATGATTATCCAAAAGCATGGAGGAACAATTCAACCTCAAAAGAAAAATACCCAATAGATAAGACCTCGAGGACGATGATGTAGACAACTTTTGGGAACTACTTTTTTGTATCTATGAATGATGTATGTAATTTTGCTTTTTTCAAATGAAAGAATTTTGAAATAGTAATTGTAAGTGAAAGAATGCTAAAAGAGTAATAGATAGTACATGCTATGTCTATTGTTCTAGTAAATTTTACTGTAGTTTGGTGATTAATACATTATTATAGTAGGATATTATTTTGACCAGGAATGAACGTTGTTATAGATAGAATATAATGATACAAGTTATACTTGTGTGTCTTGATAATATAAGTAGTTGTGTTGCTAGATTATTTTTGCACAAAGATTGCATAATGAGCATCAAGGGAGTTTGTATATTGTGATAAATTTTGGTGCAGGTTGGAAATTTTTTTCAATTAGACACACATACCGTTTGACAGTAAAATTTTACTCTGAAACCACAGGCTTAGCACAACTATAGACAACCATTCTACATCATAGTAAAATTTTACTTTCATTTCAGAGTAAATTTCTCTAAAAGACAGTAAAATTTTACTCTAAAAGGTAGTAAAGTTTTACTTTCATATGAATAAAGGTAATGTTTTACTCTGAAAAAAGTAAAATTTTACTCAGCAATAAAGTAAAAGTTTACGCTGAAATAAAGTAAAATTTTACTTTGAAAGCACAGGCTGAGTACAGCCATAGACAACCATTCAACAACATAATAAATTTTACTTTCATTTCAAAGTACATTTCTCTAAAAGATAGTAAAATTTTACTCTAAAAGGTAGTAAAGTTTTAATTTCATGTTTACTTTCTTTTAGACTAGAATTTTACTTCAATCCTTCACACCTACTGAACAAACTCCATTATAAGTTTCTTTACATGAAACTTATTCAACCACATTAAAAAAATATATTAAAATGCCAAATTCAACCACAAAGCAAATCAGAAACTTGGATAGATAACCATTTAAGAACATAGTAAAAATGTCTTTTATTGCAATGTCTCTTTACAAGTCCAGTCTAACAAACTAGACTATTATTGCTATGGACTATTTATTGTAGAAGAACTGCATTATTTTCATACTTTTATTACGAAGTAATAATCTCTTTCATGGAATGTCTCCTTACAAGTTTTCATATTATGACCGTACTTCTCACATCTACCACACTGTACTCGTCTTATCTTCTCACCCCTAGATGGAATCCAATTCTTCATTGGCCTACCGGGTGGCTTCTTAAAAATTGGAGGAAGGACAACAAGATCATCCATAGCTACCAGAGGTTTCTCAATAGTGAGTATTGGATAAACGGACTCAGCATAGCAAGCTTTGAACTTGCTAGTGTAATAAAATGGTTCAGCGTGTGCGTACAAATCACCTTCGCTCTTTTGGATAGCGGTCGCCACGTGAGCACAAAGAAATCCATTCAATTTCCATTGGTAACATGAGCAAGTTCTATTCAAGAGGTCAACGGTAACTGAGGGCCAGGATTGAACCTCAAAAACATGATCACTTATGACTAAGTTCTTTCACTTTTAAGAGCCTTTACTAATGTTGAATCCATCTCTGGATAAAGAAAAGTATTTTATTTCTTAGCTTGTTCTCTCCTTCTTAACATCAAATCCATGATCTTCAACCTAATTGAATCAATCATCTTCGTAGTGGGCAAATGCTGAGCTTGAAGGATCCATGAATTGAAAGACTCCACCACATTCGAGTGCATTTCACCGTATCTTTGTCCTTTAAAATATGCATTAGTCTACTTGTCATAAGGAAAATTGGATAGAAACCTACAAATGATCCCTTTCCCTCATCTTGTGTCATGCCCCATATTTTATTACTCGGATAACATTACCAATATTTATTAATTAAGTCCATTACAATAACATTTCATCCTTGGATGAAATGATGAATAATTAAATATACATATTCCCTCTTGTTATACAACAATGACATTTACATACAAATAAAAGAAATGCCCTGAGGCTTACAATAAAAGAGAGGATGCTACTCTTTATAAAAAAAAATAGCACTCAGCCAAACAACAAATGAAGTAGTACAATCCATCACTACATTACATTTATGAAATGGTAAAACCCATTGTTTGATCTTCAAATCTGAAAAGCATTCTCTGTACACATGAACAGGCAGGGGGTGAGCAACCACTAGCTCACCAAGCAATCTCATATTAAAACATTAGAAGATCGGGTACCAAAATACTCATACATATACGTGAAATCATATCATGTCAAAACCATATGATTTTATTACATAATCTCTTAAATCCAATTTATTTAATTAACCACAACAAGTTAACTTAAATAAATAAACATGCTTCAATAGCAACAGGACATCCTTTACAATTCATTCAATTATCTCATTATCAATTGAATCAAATAATTAAACAATTCATCAAATCCATTTTATACGGTCTTATGAGATGAATGCATATGTCATGTCATGCTCAAAATATTTTTCTCATCTTTTGAAAATCTTACGCACAATGCCATTTTGAAAAAACACATTAATTCAACAATTTCAATAAAATTCTAAGATGGTAAATACGACTCAGGAAATCTCTAGATTGGTGTCTGCAAGTAGACTATACAAGTACTACCAATTTGTCATTTTTACTAGTATTAACTGGAAGGCTCGACACCTGTAATCTGTCATTTTTACTAGTATTAACTGGAAGGCTCGACACCTGGAATCTGTCATTTTTACTAGTATTAACTGGAAGGCTCGACACCTGTAATCTGTCATTTTTACAAGTATTAACTAGAAGGCTCGATACCTATCATTTACACCACCTTTCAAGACTTACCACCTTATTTACCTCAAAATCATTTCATGACAACTTGTTTCCCAACATTTCTTACTCAATGCAAAGTTTTCAAATCAAATTTCAAAACTCATCATTATCAAATGAATTGATATGCCAATGCAATGATTAATAATACAATGCAATATTTCTTTCACTTTCAATATTTCCACACAATATCCCCATTATGATCAAAATTCTCATTTCTCATTTCAATATAATTTTTCAAGATGAATATAAATGCTTTTATTCCAATTCATCCATGGGACAACAAAATTCCCACACTTAGAGTAATCTCAACCATTTAGTCACTTCAAGACTATATTAACATTTAAGCAATAATTTTCAAAACTTCAACAATTCTCATATTCCATGAAAACCATCATTTATATGTAAACAAATAAATAATTTTTCAAACATCATTTATTTTGGCACACAAAATAAATATAACATCTTCAAAGATTGTCTACATCTTTCTTAAAAACCCCCAATTTCTAGGTTTTCTCACCAAAACGACTCATCTTCATTTATTGAAAGAAAGTCACCAAAAACATCTCTCTTCAATCCTCATAGTTCAAAACCTCAATTTCTATTTTAAAAGGAACAAGAAAGTAAACCCACTTTCAAAAAAAATCTCTCATCTTCTTGAACCAACAATCAATTTTCAAAACAAATCAAAGGGTGATTTCGAAAATCATCTAGATTTTGCAAGAAAACATACATATAAATTTGATGTTCAAAAGCAACATATTAGCATACTCCAACTATTAAAATAAAAAATCAATTTCTCAATTGTCTTGACTCACAGAAAACTTTCAATAAATTTTGTTCCACTTCAACCAAGACAACTAAAATAAATTTCACCAATATCTCATACTTATGAAATATTAACGTTTTCATCCTACTATATTAAAAGTTATGGTATAATCTCAATAACACACTTTTAACCATAAAGGATATAAACTTTTAACCAAACTAATTTAATTCACTAAATTAGTAATTTTCTTATATTCACATTTTTCTAAAAGAAATAATACCAAACATAACTTAACCCAACTCATCTTTCAAGCATAATCATATTTCATGAATATAATACTTTTAGAGTTTTTAATCCCAAAACAACTCTATAATATCAACTTAACAATTTACACCATATTCATCAACATCAATTTATTTTTCTTCTCAAAAATAAATTCCAAAACTGAAAGATAAAAAAAAAAAATCAACTTTATATTTCTCAAAATAAATCATCTAATTATAATATGATGTAAATATAATCATACAACTATTAAATTTTATTTTCGGATTTCTTTGCAAAATTAACAACACAAAATGATTTTTCCAAATCAATCTCAAAATGTCAACATTCTTAACCTTTCAACATAATTTTTCTTCCAAAAATTACCAAACAAAAATCCTAATATATATATATATATATATAGAGAGAGAGAGAGAGAGAGAGTTGGGCTCTCTGTTCAGCCCAAGAAAAGCAAAAAGGAGGAGGAAGGAAATGGAGGGGCGTGTGGGACAACCCCACGTGGGTTGTCTTCCCAAGAATGGTTTCTTTTAAAAAAAAAATTTAATTTTTGTAATAATATCTTAAAATTTTATAATATAAATTATAAAATGATATAATTTTTCTCACCACAAAATATAACATTTTGTACACTATAAAATATAATATTTTGCTCACCACGAAATATACACCCATTTTATACACTATAAAAATATACAAATTTTCACCATATGGTACACACCACAAATTCAACTTCAAATATATATTATAACCATGTATAATAAATAATTACAACTCCCAATATGGTCACTACTAATCACGTAATTAAAAAGGACCAAACAGTTAAACATGAGTCATAAACAAACTCCAATTAAATTGAATCCAAGCCATGGGTCTTGAATTAAATTCTCACTCATAATCCAAACATGGCCCAATTATATACCAAAATAAACCCAACAAACCTATCCAAATCATGATCTAAACATTAAAAATTAAATAACAAAATTCTGCTATAAATTAAACTGAACACCAATCAGTCCGTGAATTTTCATAAACTAAATACTCATCATTAAATTCTGAAATTGTTATCCAATGTGCTAGACTCATATGGGAACAACATGTAAAAATTTTATAATTTTTTGAGATCGGGAACTATTTTTTAAAAATAAAAAACCGAACTTTTTTCGCACAGAATTTACACACTCAAATTCAAAAATTTGCTCAATTAAATTATGCACTGGCTATTTAAAAAAAAACAAATTTGGGTCATTACATCTTGTAATTCTTTCAAACACTGATTAAAACATCCTACTGTCGGAGCATAAGCATATGAAGAAGACAAAAAAAAAAAAAAAAACTATTCTACTCCTGAAAGTGTTGCTAAACCTTGGACCGGAGAACCTATCCCTCAAATTGGCCTTCAAGTGTTGGAGACAAAAACAGTGGTAAGCAGTAGGTAAAACCTTGGGTAAAGCCTCCTAAAGTTCAGCGTTCCGATCAGATATAAAGGTAATTGGTCTTTCATCCAACAATATATTCGACAAATGCATAAAAAACCATTCCCAACTGTCTGTAGTCTCTGTATAGACAATTGCCATTGCAAGAGGAAAAAAACCTAAAAAATAACATTTTACAATTAGTAAGTATATTAAACAAAAAGAACAAATATATTAAATTTTTACTCTGAATAAAAGTAACATGTTACTCTGAAAATAAGTAATTTGTTACTTTTCAATAAACTATGACAGTAATATTTACCTTGATCCCCATCCTTCGTTGTAACTGTTAACAAGGTGCCCTTTAGAAAAGGACCATCGATAAACAATAGAGGACGACAATGCCTAAACCCTTGAATGGAAGCATTAAATGGAACAAAAAAACCTCTTAACCGTCCGCTTTAATGGTTATAGTCAAGCTGCAAATAGCTACCAAGATTTGTGCTCATCACAATATCCATATACCATCGAATCTCATCAAAATCCCCAAAAGTAGTAGTCCTATCTTTCTCAACTCCCAACCAAACATGATTGTACATAATGGTGAGCCCATATTGATCTGTAAATTGACACACAACATCAATTGGATGAGTTTGGGGATTCACACGAACTTCATTAACAATTATACTTGTAACCAAATTTAAACTCATCCTTGAGTTTTTAGAAGTACGAACTGCAGCTCCACAATTATGCTCATCATGTAGAGTCCAAATGTAGAAAAAAATTATTAGCACTCTTTAGAGATGCATGTGCTCGCCATAAACAACCTTTGGACTCCCGCATTGAACACACAACAGTGACCCCGACACTTCTCATTTTTCACACACACAAACTCAAATCCTTTCTCAATGGCATATTTACATAATGTAGTCTGGAAATCCTTTGCACCTCCAATAAATCTTTGACCTACATGAGTAAATCCATTCACCCATCCAGAAGGCAACAAATTCCTTTTTTCATGTTGACAAAACATAGTGAGTAAATCCGTTTCATTATCAGTAACATTGGATCCACTAGGCTCACCCAATTCTCTAACTCCATGTTTCACTTGAAATGCCCATTTCAATAATAGTCACATCAACCCAGTCAACACCAAGGGGATAAACATGCAACAACATATTCTAAAAGTCAAAATCATCATCAATCATGCATTGCGAATGTTCAGGTAAACAGTACGATAACAGTATGCAATCACTAATGTCAAACTTCTTCAATTTACGACTTAAGAAATCAGTTAAGTCCTTCAACTTGCAGTTTGATACAACCTTAAACACAATGGTATGATCACCATACTTGCATAAAAACATAAGAGGTGGAACCATTTTTCAAATATATAATCAATTGACAGTAAAAATTTACTGTCAATCAAAGTAAAATTTTACTGACGCAACAAGTTCAAACACAAATAAAAAAAGTACATAATACCAGAGTAAAATTTTACTGTCATTGTATCAAAAAATAAAAATAGAACAGATAACACCAGAGTAAAATTTTACTCTCATTTTATCAAACAAAAACAAAGTATATAGTACCAGAGTAAAATTTTACTCTCATTCTGTCAAACAAAATTAGATCATACACAATAAAAATAAATCAAAAAAAAAAAAAAACTAATCAACAAATCAACATACCTAATTGAACTCGAACAATAATCAAACATGTGATTGAAGCAAAACCTCTAAAACGCGATTAATACTCACAAATCTCGATGAAACTCACAAAATCTAATACAAATTTTATAGATTTGAAATGTAATCTCTCGTTCAATTGAGAGTGTTGATCATTGATGGCGAGATCGTCTATTGTTGGCCAAGGGCGAGATCGTCGGCGCCGAGATCTTCAAATTTTGATATCGTCTTCATGGATTTCACAAATCGTCTTCACGGATTTTGTAGATTATCTTCACTGATTCGAATATACAAGATCCGTGTATATATGAGCTTAGATTTTCAAATATGTGATATACATATATATATTGAAGGGCAATATTGTCAAAATAAAGGACAAATTATAGAATGTCCTTATTGAGCCACACGTCTCCTACTTAGAGACTTTTTGAAGGAAAATTCATTGAGTTGTCCTTTACCCTAAAAAAGGGCCCAAAAATGGGGGTTTCACCAAAAATCCCTTTTATTGTACACACTCCATACCATATGCACCCTTAGTAACAACATTTTCTTCTCAATCAATTTTCTTCATTAGTTATGACATTATTTTGATATATTTAGTTATGACATTTTTGTGTTTGGTTATGACTTTGTTTTTCTTTTTCTTTTTTTTTTAGTTATGATTCAGAAAATATGAAATTATAGTATTTTCTTCTATGGTTATAAGGTACATATGGTACACACCATTTGAGTGCATGTACCATAACCTTTCCCATTGGTTATAATTTTGGATAACCAAACTAATTAAATTATAGACAACCATTTTAACAGAAATCTGATTCAGCCCAAGATAAAGCCCAAGCATGTGTGTTTAAAACGGGCCATTTCTTTTGTACTAGGCCATTATAATAAAACAAATCAAAGTTAGACTATTAGGCCATGTTAAAGGAAATTTGATTCAGCTCAAATAGAAGCCCAAGCTGAAATCTCAAGCCCAAAACAGTTGACCTTTCAATGGGTCATTTCTTTTGGACTGGGCTATTATGAACCAATTAAATCTAATCCTTTTAATTCAAACCAGAATGTATTAACTAGAGTGCTGCTATTAACAATTCATTAATTATTTTGAATTTTTTCATTTCTTTGGATTCTTACTTATAAATTTTAAAACTCTTAAAATTTCTTTTCTCCCCCTAAATAATACCAAAATTATTATTGTAAAAACAGTCTACCCATTCAAATGCACACCTTTACATCCCAAAAAGTCTCTCTCCTCAAATCCTAACAAAACCTATGATAGTGGAACCTCCCAAAACCAGTGGAAAAAATTTGTAGTGATTAAGAAATTTTTTCTCTACTTCATTACGATGTTTGTCATCTGTATGATTTTTTTTATTACATCTTTTCACACACAAAACACAATCCACTTTCATGATTCTCTGATTGATTTTCTATGATTCATCCATGGCTTCACTATACTTGTATGCTCTCTGTGTGAGCAAAACGGGATAGGATTTCACTCTCTGATCGCCTCCTGGTCAACCAGCCGATCTACCACCGAAGGGTGGTCCAACATCCTTTGTCTGTCTGCTTCTGCTTCTGCTTCTGCTTTGATTATCTGTTCTCGAGCAAATAAGAAATTTTTGGTTACCTGTTCCTAAACAAATAAACAACGTTCGACCTTGTGTTTCCAAATTTTGATCATATGCTCAAGAGTTCAGTCTCAAAAAAATGACGAACAATTTTTATTATTTTCGCTATTTTTTTTCAAGAAACTTACCTTTATAAGGCCAATCTCCTTTGAGCTAAGATTACCATCAAAATTATGAACCTCTTTTGAGCTTTCATTGTTGTACTCTCGTCTCATGGAGTTGTAGTTGCCGAAAAAACTTCTACTCATTGTCATTGTCAAAGGAGTATATGTAATTAAATGGTTGCCACTATTGCTACATGAATATTGCCGCCAAAGGGTTTTCAAGGTTTTGAGGGTAGGTAGGTTTTGAATGTGGGATTTGGAGATAATGGATGGTTGGTGATGGAGGTGGGTGGTCTCATAAATCCTAACTCATGATGTAGTGAGTGTGTAAGCTTAATTGTGAGAAGGAATGCCTCAAAATTTTTGATGTCCTTTTTAGTAATTTCTTTTGAGGTTATTATTATAAAAAAAAAAAAGCTAAAAAATGAGCTCATGATGTAGCGGGTGTGTGGGCTTAATTTTAGATTTTCATATTCACAAAAATGAAAAATTAAATTTGATAAAAATACTTCTAGAATTTATGGGGCTAAATACTAGAATGGTGTAACGCCCCCAAAATAATACAATAATGATAACTCATATGCGGAATAATTGTGAGAAACAACATACTTTCATATATCAGAGTTCATTGTTTAACAATTAGTTAAATAGCATGTAGGCTTACATCTTTCCAAGTCATTGCTTGGTTACACAAATTGAGTCTCGCTCATTACATCTTAAGCCCTCGGCTTTACAAATAACAAACGTACACACATAAGGCATAAATAAGAAGCTCTTGCTTCTCGAAAGTCCATCCATGCTATTGCCTTGGAGGAAACATCTCACCTGCACCTGAAAATGATATTCCCGTATAGGGTGAGCCAACAGCCCAGTAGAGATAATTTAACACAATATATGAGGTTTAGCAAAGGTATAAATACCACGTATATAAACAATACCGATATGGAAGCATCCACAAGGCCTGCATACCCATATGCCACTAAGACCAATCTAAATCCATTTTCCCTCAATTCATTTCTAGTTCAAGTATAGTACTCAATTCATGAGTCAAATTCATTATCTTTCAACAACCAAAATGAGATTACCGCTCAATGGTTTTCTATTTATGCAAAACACCCATAAACACTTCAAACTTGCCATTTTACGGATATTTCGTCCGAAGGAATCAACACCCATTTATATATAAAATTTCGGGTCTTTCACCCAGGACACTCCGACCAACTTGCTTTAAATAGAGTCCATCCCCTTTCTCCTCCCAAACAAATATACATATGCAATGTATTTATAAACATAATCACATACGGAGTACATCCTCTTTCTTCTCCCAATAAACATACATATACAATGTATTTATAAACGTGGTCATATTCAATGACACCAACAATAGATTAGCATTAAATCCCCTAATCCTCATACAATTTCTACAACAATCATGACTATCCTCCACCAATAGCCTAATACATTTATCTCTAGACATATATTAAATCTCAAGATAAATAATTTATTTAAAACTTCCAAAGGTGTGAGATAATACATATCCAATTTCACCACCTATTTCAATAACCATCCAATTTAACATATTCAGTGTTAATTCCAATTATTTCTACAAAATAATCATTTTATCAAATTAGGGAAAAAATCTCCCTTCTTCCAATATTGACCAAACACCCAAAATCAACTATTTTGGTACACCAAGATCTTGTATTCAAACCCCCATACTCATTTATCTCTTATACATCAAGAACCCCTCTTTCCATTTCACACCCAAATTTTAGATTTGTCCAAACCACAACCAAATCTCATCATCTATACACAATAGTAAATAACTAAGCTAAAAACTATATTAGAGTGTAGAAAATCCCTACCTTAAGCTTAGAAGAAGAAAAGAGTTGAAACCCCCAAAATCAACAACGATGAAACTCGATCTCCACTGCACACAACGAAGCCCTCGAGAAGTTACACAACTTTGACGAAGGAACTATGGCCAAAATCCCAATGGATTTGGAGAAATCAAAGAGAGAAGATGATTTCTAGAAAGAGAGGCTCTAGATCTGGATTTTTGAGACTTCTAGAGAGAGAGAGAAAACAGAAAAGTGATCTAAAATGTCACTTTCGCGACCTGTTACAACACGGTCCGCTCGAGCGTAAGACACAAACTCCTGCTTGAGCGTGAAACCCTGCGCTCGAGCGTGAAATACGCTCTCCTAGTATTTTTGCAAACACAGTCCCTATAGCGACCCTGGTTTTGACGTGTCTCTTGTGGTGTTCCGGACTCGAGGTTTGTATGGTTTTGAGGGTGGTTTATGTCTTGTTTCCTCTGTCTTCCCCTTAATGTTGGTCATTGGGTTATAGTTGTGTGTTTGGAACAGGTTGGTTGCTTGTTTTTCCGAAACTTTGTTGCCTAGAAATTTGCCTCTTCGCTCAAGCGAGGCTTCTTGTGCTCGAGCGAGCTCTGTGAAAATGTGTCTTTGCTCGAGCGAGATTTCCTTCGCTTGAGCGTGCGCCTGCGTCTCTGTAAAAATTGAAGGTTGGTGTTCTTCGCTTGAGCGAGCTTTCCTTCGCTTGAGTGTGCTTCTGCGTTGCAGACTTGAAGCTTTGTATTGTTCGCTCAAGCAAGCATTCCTTCACTCGAGCGAGACGACCTTTTGTGTCTGGTCACTCAAGCGAGAACTCCTTTGCTCGAGCGAGCCTGTTCATATCAAATCGTGAATGTGACATTTTAGGTCACTTTCAACAGCCCATTCTCTCTCTAAAACCCTCCATAAACAAAGATCTTCATATTCTCTCTTTAAAATACATCTTCTCTCTAAGATTTCATCTAGATCCATTATGTCCTTGGCCCTAGTGTCTTTGAGAATAAGGTAGAGGGCTTCAAGAGCTTCGTTTTGATCCAAGAAGAAATTGATTTCGTCATCATTGGAGTTCCGTTGTGTTGCTTGGGTAGGGATTTTCTATACTCTGATCAAATCGTGAATGTGCTTCTGCGTTGCAGACTTGAGTGTGCTTCTGCGTTGCAGACTTGATGCTTTGTATTGTTCGCTTAAGCAAGCATTCCTTCACTCGAGCAAGACGACCTTTTGTGTCTGGTCGCTCAAGCGAGAACTCCTTTGCTCGAGCGAGCCTGTTCATATCAAATCATGAATGTGACATTTTAGGTCACTTTCAACAGCCCATTCTCTCTCTAAAACCCTCCATAAACAAAGATCTTCATATTCTCTCTCTAAAATACACCTTCTCTCTAAGATTTCATCTAGATCCATTATGTCCTTGGCCCTAGTGTCTTTGAGAATAAGGTAGAGGGCTTCAAGAGCTTCGTTTTGATCTAAGAAGAAATTGATTTCGTCATCATTGGAGTTCCGTTGTGTTGCTTGGGTTTTCTACACTTGAGGTAGGGATTTTCTATACTCTGATATGGTTTTTAGCTTAGTTATTTGCAATTGTGTATAGATGATGAGATTTGGTTATAGTTTGGACAAATCTAAGATTTGGGTGTGAAATGAAAAAAGGGGTTTTTGATGTATGAGTGATAAATGAGTATGGGGTTTGAATATAAGATCTTGGTGTACCAATATAGTTGATTTTGGGTGTTTAGGTTAATATTGGAAAAGGGGAATTTTTTCCCTAATTTTATAAAATGATTATTTTGTATAAATAATTGAAATTAACATTGAATGTGTTAAATTGGATGGTTATTGATGTAGGTAGTGAAATTGGATATGTAATATCTCACACCTTTGGAAGTTTTAAATAATTATTTATCTTGAGATTTAATATATGTCTAGAGATAAATGCATTGGGCTATCGGTGGAGGATAATCATGATTGTTGTAGAAATTGTATGAAGATTAGACGATTTAATGCTAATCTATTGTTGGTTGTCATTGAATATGACCGTACTATAAATACATTGTACATGTATGTTTATTGGGAGGAGATAGGGGATGTACTCCATATATGACTATGTTTATAAATACATTGTATATGTATGTTTATTGGGAGGAGATAGGGGATGTATTCCATATGTGATCATGTTTATAAATACATTGTATATGTATGTTTATTGGGAGGAGATAGTGAATGTATTCCATATGTGATCATGTTTATAAATACATTGTATATGTATGTTTATTGGGAGGAGACAGGGGATGTACTCCATATATGATTATGTTTATAAATGCATTGCGTATGTATATTTGTTTGAGAGGAGAAAGGGGATGGACTCCATTTAAAGCAAGTTGGCCGGAGTGTCCTGGGTGAAAGACCCAAAAGTATATATATATATATATAAATGGGTGCCGGTTCCTTCGGACGAAATTTCCGTAAAATGGCAAAGTTTGAAGTGTTTATGTGTGTTTCACATATTTGGAAAACCATTGAGTTGTAGTCTCATTTTGGTTGTTGAAAGATAATGAATTTAACTCATGAATTGAGTAGTGTATATGAACTAGACATGAATTGATGGAACATGGAATAAGATTGGTCTCCGTGGCATATGGATATGTAGGCCCTGTGGATGCTTCCATATTGGTATTATTTATATACGTGGTATTTATATCTTTGCTAAACTTCATATATTGTGTTAGATTATGTCTACTGGGCTGTTGGCTCACCCTATACAGGAACATCATTTTCAGGTGCAAGTGAGGTGTTACCTCCATGGCAATAGCATGAGTGGACTTTTGGGAAGCAAGAGCTTCATGTTTATGCTTGATGTGTGTGTTTGTTTGCTATTTGTAAAGCCAAGGGCTTATTATTCGTGTAACCAAGTAATGACTTGGAGAGATGTAAGCCTTCATGGTATTTAATTGTTTGTTAAACAGTGAACTCTGATGTATGAATATATGCTGTTTCTCATATTTATTCTGCATATGAGTTATCTTTATTGTATTATTTTGGGGGCGTTACAGTCCCCGCTCGAGCTCCCGAATTCCCGCTTGAGCGTGGAGAAAAATTTTTGTGAAGCCCACTCGAGCGTAAGAATGCCCGCTCGAGCGGAAGAGCCAAATTCTGGGCAACAAAGGCTTGGAAAAACAAGCAACCAACCTGTTCCGAACACACAACTACAACCCAATAACCAACATTAAGGGGAAGACAAGAGAAACAAGACATGAACCACCATTTAACCCGTACAAACCTGAGTCCAGAACACCACAAGAGACGAGTCAAAACCAGGGTCGCTATAACCTCCCCTCCTTAAAGAATTTTGTCCCCGAAATTACAAATCAGGCTCTAAAACATAATTGAACTACTCATAATCATGTTATTCCCACAAGTTCAACACCATGACTCATTCTCCGGTCATCTGTTTACACCGACTCATTTCACAGGTCCCAAATTAAAATGAAATTTTCAATTTTCCCAAAACATTTACAATGTTTAACCAAAGTCCAAATTTTCAAAAATCGTACATAGCATATACAATGCTTCCGAAAATGATACAACATCATCAATATTTCAAATTCTCAAAACATAAGCAATGTTTATATCGAATCCATATTCTTCCCAACCAACCATAACATATACAATGTTTTCATAAGTTAAAACATATACAATGCTTAGACTTTTCATTAATACAATAAATTCTCAATACATGCTCATGCATCAACAAACAAATCCGGATATTTGTCTCAGACTTCTAATTCACGTTCCCACGTCGGCTCATCGACTCCGTGATGTTTCCACAATACTTTTACCAAGAGAATTGTCTTACCTCGCAAGACTTGATCCCGTCTATCCAAGACTTCCACCGGTCTCTCCTCATATAAGGCGTCCCCATCTACCTCTAAGTCGGTCCAATCCAACACGTGCGATAGATCTGGCTCATATTTCCCAAAGCATATAAATATGAAACACGTCATGAACCCCGAAAATTTGTGGCGGTAACGCCAAACGGTAAGTAACCTTCCCAATCTGCTCAAGGATCTCAAAAAGGCTAATAAACCGAGGGGACAACTTCCCACTCTTCCCAAACCTCATCAAACTCCGTCTAGGTGATATCTTCAAAAAGACACGATCTCCCACCTCAAAAGACAAAGGTCTGCTCCTATGGTCGGCATAACTTTTCTGGTGACTCTAAGCCGTAACTAACCTCTTACAGATAAGTGTAACTTTCTTCATAGTTTCCCAAACCAACTCTAGACCCAACAAAGGTGCATCACCCACCTCGGCCCAACACACTAGAGATCTACACGGTCGACCATCAAAGGTGCATCACCCACCTCGGCCCAACACACTAGAGATCTACACGGTCGACCATACAAGGCCTCAAACGGTGCCATGCCAATACTCGATTGGAAACTATTGTTATAGGCAAATCCCACTAAGGGCAAATGCCTCTCCCATGAATTAAAATCAAGGACACAACCTCTAAGCATATCCTCAAGGATCTAAGTAGTACGCTCGGTCTGCCAATCAGTCTGAGGATGATACACAGTACTAAAAGTCAATCTGGTGCCCAAGGCACTCTGCAAACTCTGCCACAACCGAGCAGTGAAACGCGGATCTCTATCCGAAACAATCATCACACGGACCCCGTGCAACCTCACTATGTCCCTCATATACAAGTCGGCAAGATAATCTACCAAGTCACTTACGCGCATGGGAATAAAATGCGCCGACTTAGTCAATCGGTCAACCACCACCCAAATGGCATCATTACCCCGTTGAGTCCTTGGAAGACCCACAACAAAATCCATCGCGATATGTTCCCACTTCCACTCAGCTATAGGCAAGGGTTGCAACAAACCTGCTGGCCTCTGATGCTCGGCCTTCACTTGTTGACAAGTAAGGCACTTTGATACAAACACAGCCACATCCTTTTTTATACCTCTCCACTAAAACTGGTGACTAAGGTCATGATACATCTTTGTGCCTCCCGGATGCACCGCAAGGCGCGAATGATGAAACTCTCGGAGTACTTCCTCTTGGCAAGACTTCGGTACAAACAAGCGATCACGGTACCTCACACTCAGGTCGGGATACACAGTCAAACCTCTTTCTACCTTTCCATTAGAAATCTTCTCTCAGAGCGATTTCACCTCAAGGTCACCCTTCTGTGCTTCCAACACTCGATTCACAAGTGTAGGTTGTGCAACTACTGAGAACAAAGCTGCGAATTCAACAGATTCGCCCTGTTGCAAGTTAAACTCATTAAGAGTACCCATCATTTCCAATTCTCGAATGGCGATAGAAGCTACATTGCTAACTGGCTTTCTACTCAAAGCATCAGCTACAACATTGGCCTTCCTGGGATGATAATGCAACTCAAAATCATAATCCTCTATAAATTCCATCCACCTCCTCTGTCTCAAATTTAAGTCTTTCTGTGTAAACAGATATTTCAGACTCTTGTGATCAGAGAACACTTCAAATTTCTCACCATACAGGTAATGCCCCAAAATCTTCACGGCAAATATCACTGCTGCTAACTCTAGGTCATGGGTGGGATAATTTGTCTCATGTGTTTTCAACTGCCATGAGCCATAGGCTACCACTTTACCCCCTTCCATCAATACACAACCTAACCCTTCCCGTGAAGTATCACAATAAACTGAATAACTCAAACCCCTCTCCGGTATAATCAATACTGGAGCAGTGGTGAGTCTAATCTTGAGTTCTTGGAACGACCTTTCACAAGTCTCACTCCACACAAACTTGATTTCCTTTCTAGTCAACTTAGTCAAAGGTGAAGCTAGTCTAGAGAAATCATTCACAAACTGACGATAATACCCAACCAACCCCAAGAAACTACGAATCTCGAAAGCATTCTTAGGTTATGCCCAATCTTGCACTGCTTCTACCTTGGATGAATCTATAGTCACCCCTTCCCTTGACACTACATGCCCTAGGAATTTAACCTCTTCCAACCAAAAGTCACATTTCCCAAACTTAGCATACAGCTTATGGGCTCTAAGTAACTCAAGTACTACTCGTAAATGTTCCTCGTGTTTCTCCTCAGAAGGTGAATAAATCAAAATGTCGTCCACAAAGACAACCACAAAACGATCTAAGATTTTATGGAATATCCGATTCATTAAATCCATAAACACAACTGGAGCATTAGTTAGCCCAAAAGGCATCACAAGAAACTCATAATGGCCATACCGCGTACGGAATGCCATCTTCGGGATATCTTTCTCCCTTACCCTCAACTGATGATAACCTAATCTCAAGTCTATCTTAGAGAAACAACAAGACCCCTTCAACTGATCAAACAGATCATTTATATGAGGCATTGGGTACTTATTCTTAACAGTAACCCGATTCAACTTTCTGTAATCAATACAAAGCCGTAATGCTCCATCTTTCTTTTTAGCAAAGAGAGCTGACGCTCTACAAGGTGAAGTACTAGGGCAAATAAAACCCTTATCTAACAATTCCTGGAGTTGAATCTTCAACTCACTCAATTCAGCAGGTGCAAATCTATATGGAGCCATAGAAACCGATGTCGTGCCAGACACTAAATCAATAGAGAACTTGATCTCTCGGTGAGATGGTAAACTAACAAGATCCTCGGGAAAAACATCCGAGTATTCACAAACTACCCTTGGCAATTCAACCCGAATTTCATCACACTCACTACTCAAAAGGCTAGCAAGGAGACAACTAAGCTCACTCCGCCCATGCGGGTCATATACCGGTGATAAGACTCAATCCATCCGGTCTACCAAGAAATAAAAGCAATCACCGTTCAAGGTACATACAGTAACCTTCTGATGGTAGCAATCTATAATAGCCCGGTATGACAATAACCAGTCCATACCCAATATGACATCAAAACTATGCATTTCAATCAATACAAATGCAAAAGGTAATCGGCGACCAGCAACCTCGATGTCACAACCCCGACATCCTTGTCTCAAGATAATCTCACCACCAATTGGCGACTCTACACAAATAGGAGATGCTAACTGTGGCAACTCCAAACCCAAAATTGATGCAAACGCATACGAAATAAAAGAATGGGATGCACCCGTATCAATCAACACATTAGCAACTGAATTGCAAAACAAAAAGGTACTCTCACTACAGAAGGAGCAGGTACTAGATCTGGCCCTACAACTGTATACATACATCCAATAGGCCTCTTCTCAACCTGCTTACCCCTCAGAGCATAAGCCTGATGCACAGACTGAGCCAAAGAGACGCCCTGATTGGCTCTCGAGGCCTGTGCTGACTGTGTTGGCTGCTGACTCTGTGTCTGTCTCGAACCAAACACACCAGGTGTACCACTCAACTGTGGACAAAACCTCTTCAGGTGCCCCGCCTGCCCGCACTGATAACAAGTGAGCAGCTGGCCTTTTCCTTGACTCTGGCTCTGAAAACGAGCCAAAGATGATGCTGCTCGCTGTCCTCCTCTTCTCTGAGGACAAGCTGGAGACTTGTGGCCCAACTGACCACACTTAAAGCAAGTAAAATCTCCTTGCCTACCTCTCCCAGAACCTGAACTCGGTATTGGAAAAGTGGACCTCGACTGAGTTCCCTGAGACTGCTGAGGGTAGAAACCCCTCTGTCTTTTACTGTCTCTCTGACTATCCTGACTCCTTCTGGAGCCCGTCATCCTTTCATCTTCTGCCTGCAAAATCGTTTCAAGGTGGGCTGTAGACTGCACAAGGCGTCCATAATCTCTAGTCATGGAACCGGCAACTTTATACATTAGCTCGGTTGTAGACACCCCATTTTCAACTGCCCTTAAGACATGGGCGCTACTGATTGTTTACTTGGTGATGAAAGGTGTGCAGTGCAGAGGTTCGATTTCTTCGGCAAGGAGAGAGTCAAATCCCAACCTTACACCCCATTTTTGGACTAAAACTATTTTTACCAAAAATATTTTTAGATCTTAAAACCCTCTCTTTCAAATAATTTTGAAAGGAGTTCCTACAATGTTTCGAGGCTCGCATTTCGTTAACTATTGCGTTTTTCGGTAAACCGAGCAAGGACAAAGTGAAAATGAATGAAAGAGAGGTGAACTCTTTGAAAAATCTTTCAAAACACCTTATCTAGGGGTTTGGAGGTGAAGAAAAGAGGAGAAGAGATAAGAAAACTAGTTGGAGAAGAAGTTAGGCATAAATCCAGGTAGAATCGAAACTAAGCAGTCTTCACTCAAATGAGCATAACTTTTTTCAAAGTTAGAATTTTGATGTGAGGCTGCCACCATTGGAAAGAAGACTTCAAGGGCTTCAATTTAAGCTCAAGAATGACCTGCAAAGGAGTCTAGATGAAGGAGTTATGTCTGGTTGAAGTCGGGCCCAAAAAACAGATTTTTCTAGCCAACCAGAGATGGAGAATGCTGGCAATAAATGGGATTTTTTGGCCATGTGCCGGCCATGAATGGCCTATGCCAGCCCCCTGCCGTCCAAGAGTGTCCCATGCCGGCCAACAATGATGTAGTGCCGGCCATCAGTGATCCAGTGCCGGCCATTAATGCAAAAAGGCAATTTTCTGCAGATATTTTACTTCCAGCTGTTCCAGTTGTCCCTTTTGGGATATTTTCGACCTGAAGTTGCATTTTGCTATATATAGAGAGTCTTCTCTATGGTTTTGGAGGGTTAGAGCAATTTAGCAAGTTTGGGAGCTTCTCTCTCTAATCTCTCTCTCTCCCTACAAAAGTTTGTAAGCAAAACTTGGCTTGTTTGAGAAAAAGTTGCCTCTCTCTCTAGAATCCTCTCTCTCTCTCTTCCTATTTTGTGCTTAGAAGTGGGAAACCTTTACATATTTGCATACAACCCCTTAGCCAAACACCTTCACCATTGGAGCTGAGGTTCTTGGAGGTTTTGTTTGAGGTCTTAAGCTTGTTCTGGCTCAGAATTTGGTTGTTTTTGCTGTTGTGCTTCAAAGGTAATCACTTTACTCTTTTAAGCTTATTTTTGTACACTAGTTTGGCCACCTTTGCATGTTGTTTTTGGCCTAGTTGTCAACTGCAAAAACCTCTATTTTTAAGTTTTTAAAATGGTGGTTTGAGGTCCTTTTAAAGTTAGGGGTAGTCTACCCTCTTTTGTTGCTTATG
The DNA here is from genome assembly GCF_004153795.1 of Camellia sinensis. Taxonomy (NCBI): domain Eukaryota; kingdom Viridiplantae; phylum Streptophyta; class Magnoliopsida; order Ericales; family Theaceae; genus Camellia; species Camellia sinensis. The sequence continues at coordinate 52,430 of NW_021025785.1, read as the reverse complement.
TGCTAAGAATTGTGCTATCTTTTAAAGCCTTTCAAACAACCTTTTCTTGGCCTTTTAACCACTGAAATCCAGGGAAATTTCAGTGGTGGAAACTTGGATTGAGGACCAAAATAGGAGGGGGGAACCCTCCCTCCGTGCATCTTGTTTGTATGCATAGATGGCCTACTAGTTGAGTATGTTTTTCTACCATCTCATGGCTTGATCTCAACATGTTTTTGGCCCTATTTTAACATGTTTTAACTCTGTTTGTGGCTGGTTGGAGCACCTCTTGCTTGCATATTACACTTGTAGTGTAATCTTGCTCACTAGCCTTGCATGCCTAATGCTTTAGCCTATTATTCTAGCTTATTTTGGCTACATTCCAGTATGTTTTTGCTCATGTTTTAGCATACTTCAACTCTGTTTTGAGTGGTTTGGGTCATATGGGACTTGTTATGCATAGCTATAGTGTAAATGCCCTTGACTAGCTTTGAGTTTCAAGGTCTTTAAACATGCATTGCTTGAGGTATTTGCATGCCGTAGCATCATTTTACATGTGATTTCAGAGCATGTATCATTGTCATACTCTCACAAATTCCAATCTTTCATTGCTTTTGAGAGGTGTTATTTGTGCCTTGTTTGTGAGCCAATACATGAGCATGATTTTCTTGCCTTTTGGACTTCCATCTCAGCATATTTTGGCCTCTGTTTTGACTTGTTTAAGCTCTGTCCAGAGCTGGTTTGGCCATTTGAGTTTGATATTGCATGCCTCTAGTGTAATGCTCTTTACTAGTCTTGATGATTATGGCTTTTGAATATGTCTTGCATGAGTTGTTTGCATGTTAGAGTCTTTTTTTTTTTTTTTCATGCCATATCAGCACTAAAAATCTGCCACCTCTCTTATTTCTCCACTTTTGATTTGTTTTGAGGGTGGGTTAGTCTTACGTTGTGCTTAAGGTATGGGATTGAGGCATATGCTTAAATTGCTTTAGCCCTCTTTTGAGGGTTCCTCGTAGTCAAAGGCATGGTCTCTCCCATGTCTTAAGTCATCTTTTGATTGACCTTCCTCTTATTAGAGGACTTTCACAATTGGACAAATCGGTTAATGAATAGCTTGGTAACTTAAAATGTGTAAACAAGAATTGAACAAAGTAAAACATGCCAAGATAAGCATTGTTGTTTGCATTGCATTGTGTTCAATCGGACGTTATATTGAACACAAGGTGGATTGGCCCATTTCATACTCAAAGTGATGAAAATGAGTCAATTCCCTTTGTCTCCATTGCCTTTGATCATCCATGAGAAGGTAGTGGTCCTAGAGTCTTGTTTGTCTTGCATTTATTGAATTTGTGCAAGTTGTATCCTTGGTCATCATGCATTGGAAATGCTTGATTGGTGGCTTTGGATTCAATAATGCAACTCCTTTGATGTTTTGAGATGATGAGGAGGTGCATAGCACATACATGTCCTTGGGAGACCCTCCATTTTCTCTGTTTTGTGCTCTGTTGCAGTTTGGTGTCACAGCACACCAGTGGCCGGCACCCTTTTATTTTTGGCTGGCACCCCTTCATTGTTGGCCGGCAGAGGCCCACTCTTGGCCGACAGCAACTCTTCATGGTTGGTAGGCCACTGGTGTAGTCCCCAGTAGTCCTTTGGTAAGGCTCAGCAAAAGTTGTTGGAGACACCCTGCAAAGAGAGCCTCTCAAGAGCAAACCAGAGAGCTTTTCGGGGCGAGAAACCGAATACGTGCATGCATGTTCAACATCTTCGAACAGAGCTGGGGCAGCTTAGTTTAAAGCTTTACTTGTTAGTTAGCTTGAATTTGTAACTTAATTAATTTGTTTAATTAGTTAAGTGTTGTAATAATTAGTAAGTAGTTTACTAGTTATTCGTTTTGATTTGTAATAATTAGTCTAATTAGCTTAATTAGATTAGTTGATTAGTTGATTAGCTTAGCTTAAATTAGCTTAGCTTTCATTTGGACCCTTCTTCGAGAGGGCGTATTGTTGTAATAAGGGTGCGTGTGTGTGTGCATGTCTTCTAACCCCACTTCTTTCTCCCTTTTATTTAACCGCTTTCGATGGTTAGTTTAGGGACACGTTTTGATTAGAATAACTTATGCTTGCATGTTTGCATTCATTCATTTGTCTTGCATGCACCGGGCTCGGTGCATCATTCAAACTGCATCGTATTTCAATACTTATTTGAATACGTGTACCAATTGTTGCATTCATATGCCATCTTAGATAGCCGAGCCTATTAATGTCATGTTGCATGTGTTGCATTAGGCATTGTTAACATAGTTAGGATCATGCATTGTTTTCTAACTAGCTTTTGTTTTGGCTCGGAGTACATTGTAAGTTTTACGCTTTAGCATACTTGCATGTGTGAGTGTTGCCATGTTTTACATGCTTGCCATGAGGCTATTTGCTTAAGTGATTAACTACATGAATGCCTGTGGATGACGGCTTTATTGCTTGAATTGGGACAATTCATCAAAATGTGAGTTTTAAGCCCACTTTGTGAAGTGGCAAATCATCATGTTTTAAGCCCACTTAAGGGTGGCAAATCCGCGCTTTAGCCCACTTGAGGGTGGCACTTTCAAACCATTTTCGAAAACAAACATGAGTAGTTTTGTTCCAATTCTTGTGATTTTAGTCTATACTTGTATGTATGCGCCACATAGTAAAGTTAGCTAATAAATCGGATAAGAACACATGAGGTTTACAAAACAACATATCATGTTAGTAGAGGCCGATCTTTGATCAGGCGAGCGGGGGTGCTCATTTCAGGACCTTCCCCTCTCGTACCCAAGTTCCAGATCCGAGGCAACTTTGGTGATGACGGACATGTGGCCTTTGGCACGAGTCAGGGTTTCCTAAATTTTCCAAAAATAAAATATTTAGGTGGTGACTCGGTAATTTGGCAAAGCACCGTGACAGGAGTCTGAACTGTAGTAAGACCAATTCGCGCCTCTCCGAAAGAGGGGGCGCGCGAAGAAAGTCGGGTCTACACCGGTCCTTAACCTCTTTTCAAACTCTAAAAAACAGCGCTCCTCAGTCGCCACCAACTCAGGTGCAAACCTCGACAAACTAGTAAAGGTTGCCTCAAACTCAGCCACTGTCGTGTTCAATTGCAACAATTTAGAGAATTGATCTCTCAACTTCTCCCTAACTGTGGGAGGTAGAAACTTATCCTGGAAAGCCTCAACAAAAGCCTCCCAAGTTCCTCTAATGCGCCCAAGCGCATACTTCTACCACTGACCCGCATCCCCCTTCAATTGGAAAGACGCCAAGGTCACTTTCAACTGATCATCCTCGATGCCAAGCATCTCGAACGTCTTTACTAACTGTTCTAGCCACTCATCTGCCTTCAATGGCTCCTTAGGATCACCCAAAAACTCATCCGAATTCGACCAAAAAAACTCCCTCTTTAAGAAAGATGGCCCTGCTTCCGCTACTTGGGCCTGGACTTGATTCTCAGCTCGGAGAATGTCCATAGATTCCCACAATGCTTCGGCCATTTCACGGGCTAAGGCACCTATGGCTTGTTGATTTACCGGCTCAGCTACATTGGCTTGACCAACTCCTCCTCCTGTGCCGGAATATCATCCGGTAAAGGCACCTCATGCCTCCCAGGCCTACCACGCCTATTACCACCATGTCCACGTCCTGACATCCTAATAAAGGTAACAATAGGAGATTAGCACATTCACAAATGTGACGACGCTAACTCACTTGTGTCCTAATACATTGGACAACAATAAATCATTCCATATAAGCACATAGTCACAGAAATACTTACGAATTTTATTCCCAGATAATGACCATCCCACGGTGTTGTTAGAATTCCAATTAGAAATAGTAGTGATTAAGTGCTCTTCCCATAGGACTTCCAGAAAATCGTAGACTCAATCAACATCTTAAGAATTAAATCCCATACTCACATAATCACATAAATATTCGAACCCGGTACGCCAGGATACCAAGTTGTAACGCCTCCAAAATAATACAATAATGATAACTCATATGCGGAATAATTATGAGAAACAACATGCTTTCATATATCAGAGTTCACTGTTTAACAACTAGTTAAATTCCATGTAGGCTTACATCTTTCCAAGTCATTGCTTCGTTACACAAATTGAGAATCGCTCATGACATCTTAAGCCCTCGGCTTTACAAATAACAAATGTACACACATAAGGCATAAATAAAAAGCTCTTGTTTCTTGAAAGTGCATCCATGCTATTGCCTTGGAGGAAACATCTCACCTGCACCTGAAAATGATATTCCCGTATAGGGTGAGCCAATAGCCCACTAGAGATAATTTAACACAATATATGAGGTTTAGCAAAGGTATAAATACAACATATATAAACAATACCGATATGGAAGCATCCGCAAGGCCTGCATGCCCATATGCCACTAAGACCAATCTTAATCCATTTTCTCTTATTTCATTTCTAGTTCATGTATATTACTCAATTCATGAGTCAAATTTATTATCTTTCAACAACCAAAATGAGATTACAACTCAATGGTTTTCCATTTATGCAAAACACCCATAAACACTTCAAACTTGCCATTTTACGGATATTTCGTCAGAAGGAATCGACACCCATTTATATATAAAATATTGGATCTTTCATCCAGGACACTTCGACCAACTTGCTTTAAATGGAGTCCATCCCCTTTCTCCTTCCAAACAAATATACATATGCAATGTATTTATAAGCATAATCATATATGGAGTACATCCCCTTTCTTCTCCCAATAAACATACATATACAATGTATTTATAAACATGGTCATATTCAATGACACCAACAATAGATTAGCATTAAATCGCCTAATCCTCATACAATTTCTACAACAATCATGACTATCCACCACCGATAGCCCAATATATTTATCTCTAGACATATATTAAATCTCAAGGTAAATAATTTATTTAAAACTTCCAAAGGTGTGAGATAATACATATCCAATTTCACCACCTATTTCAATAACCATCCAATTTAACATATTCAATATTAATTCCAATTATTTGTACAAAATAATCATTTTTATCAAATTAGGGAAAAAATTTCCCTTTTTCCAATATTGACCAAACACCCAAAATCAACTATTTTGGTACACCAAGATCTCGTATTCAAACCCCCATACTCATTTATCTCATATACATCAAGAACCCCTCTTTCCATTTCACACCCAAATCTTAGATTTGTCCAAACCACAACCAAATCTCATCATCTATACACAATAGTAAATAACTAAGCTAAAAATCATATTAGAGTGTAGAAAATCCCTACCTAAAGCTTAGAAGAAGAAAAGAGTTGAAACCTCCAAAATCAACAACGATGAAACTCGATCTCCACCGCACACAACGAAGCCCTCGAGAAGTTACACAACTTTGACGAAGGAACTATAGCCAAAATCCCAATGGATTTGGAGAAATCAAAGAGAGAAGATGATTTCTAGAGAGAGAGGCTCTAGATCTGGATTTTTGAGACTTCTAGAGAGAGAGAGAGAAAGCAAAAAAGTGATCTAAAATGTTACTTTTGCGACTTGTTATAACACGGTCCGCTTGAGCGTGGAAAGCCCCATTCGAGTGTGAAACATGCTCTCCCAGTATTTTTGCAGATAGAGTCCCCGCTCGAGCTCCCGAATTCCCACTCGAGCGTGGAGCAAAATTTTTGTGAAGCCCGCTCGAGCGTAAGAATGCCAACTCGAGTGGAAGAGCCAAATTCTGGGCAACAAAGGCTTGGAAAAACAAGCAACCAACTTGTTCCGAACACACAACTACAACCCAATAACCAACATTAAGGAGAAGACAAGAGAAACAAGACATGAACCACCATTTAACCCATACAAACCCGAGTCCGAAACACCACAAGAGACGGGTCAAAACCAGGGTCGCTATAAATGGTGACTGATTAAAAAATACGAGAGGTTCCTACTAAAGCAGAGTATGAGATGTACAAGTTGTACGCAATCTTACCCTATAGATGCTAATTGGAAGGCCTTACTAGTGGGTCAAGCCTCCCTTATAGGAGTAATATACTCTATAATTTATTTTCTCCAAATGTGACACAGGGAGAATATCGCATACAACTTGACCTCTGATAATAAAATAAAATAAAAAGAAAAGAATATTGAATCTAGTTTTCTTCAAAGAGCCCACGAATGCCAAAGCATTGTGGCTTTCTTGAAAACGATCTAATTAAACCTTCCATATCCTCACAGGTAGGATGAATAAAATGCAACAATTTGAAAGAGTACCTTTTGGTATGTCTGAAGAAAAAAACAATACAAGTTTTATTACTTTTCTTATTTATTAAACGAACGCTTACAATACACTAATTGAATATACACTATAACACTCTGAATAATACTATTTATGAAAATTATACTATTATCTATTTTTGAATGCCTTAAGTCAAATTAGTTATCTTATTACATAAAATAGTTAAATTAACGCTTGGAAAAGATTATAGTTAATAAATTTTGGGGACAAACTTTTATTTAGAAAGGGAGAAGTATGACACCCCAAATGTTTAATTACACACTACGTTAATATCAACTAATAATAATAATAATAATAATAGTAAAATAAAATATTTAATGTTATGATTTTATGTGATAAAGTATAATTTAATTAGGGATTATATGTTACCAAAGGAGATGTTAATATAATTATTTTAGGATATGGCCCTAGTGAAAATTTGGCCCAGCCCATGTCGGGCCTCGTGGGCTCCCGTCAAAATTTGGGCTATCTCTTGAGCCAGAAAATTAGGCCCAAGCTTAGGGGTATTCGGGCAGGCCGGCCCGGGCTTGGGCGGGTCTGAATATTTTATTTTTATTTTACCAAATTTTTTTTTATTTTCCACTAAAAAAGACACTGGGCCTCAGGCCGGGCCTTGAGTGGGCTGATGGGTCAGGTCGGGCTTCAAAATGATGGGTCTTGGGCTGAGCTTGGGTTCAGGCCCAAACGAGCCTAAATGGATCGGGCCGCCCACGAGTTGTGGGCCATTTTTACACTTCTAGGTGAGTTTGTGCTGGGTATAAAGGAAGGAGAAACAAAATAAATAGCAAACGAAAAATATAATAAGCCAGTAGAGGAAGTAAGCTCCGATGAACGGTGAAGTAAAGGAAAAATTAGGAATTAATATTTAGGTGAGTTTTATTATATTTTAAATTATTATAAATTATTTTATGTAAATTATATTTTGTACATTACATTAGTTTTTAGGGTATATTATTTGTCAAATGAACCCTATTTGCTTAAAAAGAAAAACTCATGAATATAACTGTTTATTAAATTTTTTTTGAACAATTATTTTATAAGTACTACCACAAAAGTCCCATGTCTTGGGGGACTTAGATAACCATTAATCATTTGAATTGTCATTTTAGTGACCCTCTGACGGTCCTCTGCCTTGGGGGTTTAAACAACCATTGGCCCTCTGATTAGTTACTTTGTGACTCTCTATTTGTCATAGATCCATTAACCCTTTATTATGTTCTATATCGTGGTTGTAATTATTTTGCTATACAATTTCTGCAATTTTGTTTCTGTTATTTAAAATGATTTATTCGAATAAACTATTCTTTGTTTAGCTTAAATAATTATTCATGATGATTTTTATGCCTTTATGCTCACAGTATAATATTTCTCACTTTACCATATGCTTATAGCTATTAAACACTTTTAGGTGATGAGGCTTAGGGAGGGGTGTTAATTCCTTGTTCATAAGCTGGAAGTAGCAGGACCAGTGCGTGGGGTATAGGCACAAAGCACTTTGTAATTATAGTCTAACTCTAGTAATGTAAATAAATAAAATCTTCAATGTATATGTTTTAATTAAATAAATATTTGGGTACCTTTTTATTTTACTCTGCTGTATTATTAATTTGTTATGATCTCAGTTTTTGACTTGTCACGACATCTAACCTTTGAGTACGGGGTTTAGGTAGTTGTTACCCAAAAGACAACCTAAGAGGGGGGGTGAATTCGGTTTTTACAATTAAAAATTAATAATAGCCTAATAAAAATTATGACTAGCACAATAAATAAATATAGTTAATGAAATAAAAATAATTAAAAGAAGTGTTCTAACGACTATGTCAGTTAATGATTTTAGCACAGTGAAAATGTGAAATATAGCTATAACAATTTAAATAAAATAAAGAGATAAGGGAGAGAGAGGCAGGCAAACAAATTTATAGTGATTCGGCTTCAACTCGGCCTATGTCCACTCCTCAAGCTTCAGTTAAGATTTTCCACTATGCTCTAGCTTCACGGGGGTGCTAGCGACCTCTTTACAAATGGAGCAATCCTCCACGGATTTTACACAGACTTTCTAAATCAAGAACACTAAGTGTACTACACTATTACAAGGTTGAAAAGAAAGTGTTTTTGCTTTCACAGAAAGCTACATGAATTATCTCTCAAAGATACATATAAAAATGAAGCTCTGGTTTTTCTGTAATCTCACACAAGAAAGATGGGCTTAAAGCTATACGTCTCAGTATATAATTTCTGAAAGAGGATGTAAATAAAATTTGAAGAATACTCCTCAGAGAATTTTTCAGAGAATAGATGCGAGTGATTATAGATCAAAGAATATTTTCTAGTTTTTTTTGTAACTTGTTTACATTAGAGGCTTTGGTATATATATTGAAAATTATAGTCGTTTATAGCCGTTGTAGTCATTTGAATTTATAGCCGTTTATAGCCGTTGTAGTCATTTGAATTTATAGCCATTTATAGCCGTTGTACTCCATCATTATTAATTTGAATATCTTCCACTCCATTATTACAACTTTGAATATCTTCCACTTAAACCTTTTGAACCTTTTGAACTATTGCTGTGCTGGGCTGTTTGAACCTCTGTTTTTGGGCTGTTTGAACTCCCGATTTAATCAAATATTAAATACATTTTAACAACATTTAGGATAAAGGTTTAGGTGAGAAATAATGAGACAAAATAAATTTTGATTATATTTTTCTCTTTCAAATAAATCATCAAAGTAAATTTTGATTTTATTTTTCTGTTCCAAATAAATTAAAACATAATTAAATATATAATCAAAATAAATAAGTCTAACAATCTCCCCCTTTTTGATGATGGCACACAATGATGTTTTGATTTGATTTGGGAGTAAGAAAGGCTCCCCCTCAAGTCATGCTCCCTGAATTCATTTCTAAATACATAGGTTAGCACATGTGTAATAAATAAGCTTTAATTAGAGACATGATATGAGACTAAGATATCAAACTATAAATACATAATCATCAGATGAGTTCTCAAATAAATAATATCATAATACATAACATCATATAATTTCTCCCCCTGTGACATTATCAAAAGGAAATCATGGGGCAGAATCTAGAGGAGGAGGAGAAAAATGATAGGTGTAACGCCCTAAAAAAAAAAACATAAAACCCATCACCTTAAACATGCATTGATATAAAGGAAATCAACCATTTCTATTCATCAGAGTAATTCTTGCACTGTATTACATGTTAACAACAAAAGCAAATGCCCTATGGGCTTACAGCTTTCCAAGTCAACACTTGGTTACACAAAAAAAGAGTACTAACTCTATACAAAATAAGCCATTGGCTTGATATACATGTAATGCAAACAAAATAAACAAAAGGAGTCTTCAACTCTCATCATAGTCCAAGCTATGCCCTTGGAGGTGGCATACTACCTGTACCTGAAAATAATGTCCCATAAAGGGTGAGCCAACACCTAGTAGAGATATGCTAAACACAGTATGAGCAATGACTAAGACATTAGCAATTGATAAATGTTCAATTTCCATAAACCAATTCATAACCCATTTCCATTTTCATGACCACCATGTTCATGTTTCATTTCAATTTCCATTTCTTATCAATTTCACAATTTACATCAATGGCTCAGAACCTGGCCAACCACTTATATGAGACAGTGACTCATATTAAACATTTCGCATTTTTACAATAGATAAACATACTAGTTGTATCAACATCTCAACAGATAAGCACACAAGCTGTATCCACATTTCAACAGATATGCATAATAGCTATATCAACACTTCCAAAGATAAGCATATGAGCTATATCAACACTTCCGTTGATAAGCATATGAGCTATATCAACACATTATCTGACAAGCATATGAGTTGTATCAGTGGAGTCCATCCCCTCTCTCCTCCCAAACAAAATCCGGTTTAGAGGTCCATCCCCTATCTTCCTCTAAACCGTGAAGTACATCCCCTATCTCCTCCCACACACACAACGTATATACACAAAGGTCATATACACAATCAATCAATACATAGCGTTAATGTATTCTATCAACCGTCATACTTTATGACACATCCAATTGATTAGTTTTAGTTTGCCTAATCATCATGCATTGTCTACAACAATCAAAACTACCCTCCACCGGTAGCCCAAGCAATTATTTCTAAACAGATAACAAAAGCTTCAACAGATAAAAATATCAATGTTTTCGAAAGTGAGCGATTTATAAATCCAACTCCATCATTTCACAACATAATGAGCCAATTTCATTATTTCCAACTCAATTCCATAACATATTATGAGCCCAAAATCACAAAACCCTCTTTAACACATTTTGAAACCCTAAGTCCCAAAATCAACCATTTAAACAATAAGCTAAAATTCTAGGTTAAAACCCATAAGAGTGAGTAGGAATCCCTACCTCAAATTCGGAGCTCAAGGAAAGAAGATGAAGAAACTCAACGTGCTTCAAAACTCAATATTCTCGGATCAATGGATAGCCCTCGACGATCAACCCAACTTTGACAAAGGCCGAAGGAAAAGAAAACACTCTAACTAGACCAAACCCTAGAAAGAAGGGAGTTTTCAGAGAGGAACTCTCAAAATGTCTTTTTAGAAAGTAAGAGAGAGAGAGAGAGAGAGAATGTAAAAAGTGATTTTAAAATGCCCAGCTGCCAACTGATATACGACATTCCCGCTCGAGCGGAGCGTCAAGAACAAAAAACTAGGTACGCTCGAGCGCAATAAGGCCCGCTCGAGCGCCAAGACACAAGAATAAAGTACATCCGCTCGAGCGCGAAAACCAGTCCGCTCGAGCATAGATTTCCCCCTCCTAGAACTTACACCAAAAAATACTACCCGCTCGAGCGCCAGATCACCCGCTCGAGCGCCACCGCTCGAGCGTAAAGAAACCCGCTCAAGTGTGAAAAACACGCCTGCAGAAGTTCTGCAGAGCACCAAAATACTAGGAGCGTGCAATCTCCGCTCGAGCGCAAAAAGACCTGCTCGAGCGGACCTCCTAAAAACTGAGTAACAAAGAATTGAAACCAAAGCCTAACCAACCTGTAACCACTCTGCCCAATACATCCTAAAACCCGAACAAATGGAATTAAAGGATGACAACAAGATAGATACAACTACCAACTCCACGGAACTAAGTCCGGAATACAACAGAACAGTAAAGGGATAACCGGGATCGCTATAACCTCCCCCCCTTAAAGAATTTCGTCCTCGAAATTAAACACAAGTTTTTCAAAAACAAGATTTTCTCAATTCCCAACATTATTACAACATAATATTAAACAACCCGACCCATTACCGGTCAATCCCATCTCTTTTCAAGAGGCATAACACATTATTCATAACAACCTGCATTATCAACATGCATTCTTTTGAAATTTACCAATTTCAACTCATTTTCCACAATTCCATAATACATGCAACATTAATATCATGCCTGCATTTCCACAATACATTGAACATATGCAATGTTATAACAAATTTCCATTAACCAAAACATTCACAATGTTTTACAACTTAAGACACATATAATGTTCTTAAAGTTCAACGATATTACAAAATTACCAATTCATGTTTACACATCAACAAACAAGTCCGGATATTTCTCGCGGACTTCCAACTCACGTTCCCAAGTGGCTTCCTCCACTCCGTGATGTTTTTGCAAAACCTTTACCAAAGGAATGGTCTTGTCACGCAGGACTTGATCCCGCCTATGCAAGACCCGAACCGGTCTCTCCTTATATGAGGCATCCTCATCTACCTCCAAGTCGGTCCAATCTAACACATGGGACGGATCCGGCTCATACTTCCGAAGAATACTCACATGAAACACGTCATGCACTCCGGACAATTGCGGCAGCAAAGCTAAACGATAAGCAACCTCGCCAACCCTCGCAAGGATCTCAAAGAGACCAATAAACTGAGGGGATAACTTCCCACTCTTCCCAAACCTCATCAAACCTCGCCTAGGTGATATTTTCAAAAAGACATGATCACCTACCTCAAACACCAAAGGTCTCCTCCTACGGTCGGCATAACTCTTTTGGTGACTCTAGGCTGTAATAAGCCTCCTGAGGATAAGCTCAACTTTCTCCGTTGTCTCCCTAACCAACTCCAGACCCAACAAAGGTGCATCGCCCACCTCGGCTCAACACACTGGAGACCTACACGGTCGGCCATACAAGGCCTCAAACGGTGCCATACCGATGCTAGACTGAAAACTGTTGTTGTAGGCAAACTCCACCAAGGGCAAGTGCCTCTCCCACGTCCCACAGAAGTCCAGGACACAACCCCGAAGCATATCCTCGAGGATCTGAATAGTACGCTCGGACTGCCCGTCAGTCTGAGGATGATAAGCCGTACTAAAGGTC
>NW_021025785.1:19028-39709 GCF_004153795.1 Camellia sinensis | reverse complement strand
TAAAACCCTGTTTTGACTTGTCCAATTCATGCCATGAATGGTCATAACCACTCATAAAGCTAGCAAGTAGACCACTAAACTCACTCCGCCCTCGCGAATCATACCCCGGTGGCAAAACACAACCAACCCGGTCTCCCAAGAAATGGAACCACTCCCCGCTCAAGGTACATATTATGACCCTCTGGCAACGATAACAGCCCGGTATGACGATAGCCAGTCCATACCCAAAATAACATCATAACCCTTCATAGGCATGACAACGAAAGGAAAAGGAAGCCTATGGTCGGCGACCTCTATATCACAACCTCTAACACCTTGTTTCAAGATCAAGTCACCACCAACAGGCGATACTACACATATAGGAGATGCTAACTATGCCAACTCCAATTCCAAAACAGATGCAAATGCAGCAGACACAAAAGAATGAGATGCACCTGTATCAATCAATACATTAGCAACCGAGTTGCAAAACAGAAAGGTACCTCTCACTACTGATGGAGCCAGTACTAGATCCTGCGCGGTAACAGCATATACGCGCCCTGTAGGCCCCTGATCTACATGCTCACCTCTAGGAGCAAAAGACTGCTGCACTGACTAGGATGACGAAGCTCCCGGATTGGCCCTCGAGGCTTGCACAGACTGAGCTGGCTGATAACTCTGCGTCTGTCTAGAACCAAACGCTCCTGAAGTAGCACTCAACTGTGGGCAAAACCTCTTCAGGTGCCCAGGCTGACCACACTGATAGCAAGACAAAGGCTGGCCACTGCCCTGACTCTGGCCCTGAGGTCTAGCTGAAGAAGAAGCAGCTCGCTGACCCCCTCCCTTCTGCGGGCAAACCGAAGATTTGTGACCCAGCTGGCCACACGCAAAACAAGTCAAGCCTCCCTGACTACCTCTCCCAAAGCCCGCACTCGGCACTGGAAAGGTCGATCTAGCCAAACCACCCTGAGACTGCTGAGGGTTAGAACCCCTCTGTCTCCTGCCGTCACCCTGACCATCTTGGCTCCTCTTGGAGCCTCTCTGCCCCTCGTCTTCTTCCTGCATCATAATCTCCATATGAGCAGCAGCATCAACCAAACGTCTGTACTCTCGGATAAAGGACCCTCCAACCGTCAACTTGAGTCCACACCTCAACTTCCGCTCAAACTCAAAGCAACGGCGTTCCTCGGACGCCACCAATTCAGGTGCAAACCTGGACAGACTAGTAAAAGTAGTCTCAAACTCGGCCACTGACAAGCCCTGTTATCTAAGCTGGCAAAACTGCTCTCTCAGCTTCTCCCTAGCAGCTGAAGATAAAAACTTCTCCTGGAAAGCATTCACAAACGCCTCCCATTCACCACCAACACTGCCCTTCTCGTACTTCCACCATTGACCCGCATCTCCCTTCAGCTGGAAGGATGCCAAGGTCACCTTTAAAGCCCCGTCCTCGATACCAAGCATCTCGAACGTCTTCTCCATCTGTTCCAACCACTCGTCAGCCTTAAGTGGCTCCTTCAGATCCCCAACAAACTCGTCTGGATTGGACCGGAAGAATTCCCTCTTCAAGAAGGAAGGCCCTGCCTCAACAACCTGGGCCTGAACTGGATTCTCAACTCGGAAAATACCCATAGACTCCCTCAAAGCATCGGCTATCCCTTGGGCTAAAGCGCCCATGGCCTCCTGACCTGCTGGCTCGGCCACATTGGCCTGGCCAACCCCCTCCTGCTGTGCCGGAATATCATCCGGTAAAGGCATCTCCTGCCTACCACGTCTACCTCGTCTACCACGTCCTCGTCCTAACATCCTAATAAAGGTAACGAAGAACGTTACCACATTCATAAATGTGCCAAAACTAAACACTCGCGTCCTAAAACATGGACAACTGTAATTCACTCCACGTAAGCACATAAACACATAAGCATTTCATTCCCGGATAATGACAGTCCCGAGGCGTCACTAGAGTTCCGGTTAGAAACAACATTGATCAAGTGCTTTTCCAACAAGACTCCAAGAAACCCAAGGATCCAATCAATATCCTAGAAACTACATTCCATACCCACATAGTCACATAAGCATGTTATGAATTAAACACATGGCATATGACACTACATCTAAGTCTCTATCAAGCGAGACAAACCCATTGTGGTCCTAATCACTTCCCACGTACCCAAAGTATTCGAACCCGGTACGCCCTGATACCAAGTTGTAACGCCCTAAAAAAAACATAAAACCCATCACCTTAAACATGCATTGATGTAAAGGAAATCAACCATTTCTATTCATCAGAGTAATTCTTACACTGTATTACATGTTAACAACAAAAGCAAATGCCCTATAGGCTTACAGCTTTCCAAGTCAACACTTGGTTACACAAAAGAAGAGTACTAACTCTATATAAAATAAGCCCTTGGCTCGATATACATGTAATACAAACAAAATAAACAAAAGGAGTCTTCAACTCTCATCATCGCCCAAGCTATGCCCTTGGAGGTGGCATACTACCTGTACCTGAAAATAATGTCCCATAAAGGGTGAGCCAACGCCTAGTAGAGATATGCTAAACATAGTATGAGCAATAAGTAAGACATTAGCAATTGATAAATGTTCAATTTCCATAACCAATTCATAACAATACATTAGCAACCGAGTTGCAAAACAAGAAGGTACCTCTCACACATTTGGCGAATGCCTATCTCCTCCCAAACAACATCCGGTTTAGAGGTCCATCCCCTATCTTCCCCTAAACCGTGGAGTACATCCCCTATCTCCTCTCCCACACACAACGTATATACACAAAGGTCATATACACAATCAATCAATACATAACGTTAATGTATTCTATCAACCATCATACTCTGGGACGTATCCAATTGATTAGTTTTAGTTTGCCTAATCATCATGCATTGTCTACAACAATCAAAACTACCCCCCACCGGTAGCCAAGCAATTATTTCTAAACAGATAATAAAAGCTCCAACAGATAAAATATCAATGTTTTCAAAAGTGAGCGATTAATAAATCTAACTCCACTATTCAACCATATAATGAGTCAATTTCATTATTTCCAACTCAATTCCATATAACCACCATTTTCTCAAATTAATCATACTAATTAATTTATACAACCAATTAGGGTTTTCTACTCCATTTCCCAATATTGACCCAATGGCCTATATTTCAACAACCAATAACAATATCATTATTTTGAAACTCATAATACACATTCTTGAAATCAAAATAACAAAACCCTCTTTCAACATTTTAAAACCCTAAGTCCCAAAATTACCCAACTTCAACACTTTATCAAAACAACCAAAAATCTAGGTCAAAGACCATAAGAGTGAGTAGGAATTCCTACCTCAAATTCGGAGCTCAAGGAAAGAAGATAAAGAAACTCAACGTGCTCCAAAAACTCAATATTCTCGGATCAATGGATAGCCCTCGACGATCAACCCAACTTTTACAAAGGCCGAAGGAAAAGAAAACGCTCTAACTAGACCAAACCCTAGAGAGAAGGGAGTTTCTAGAGAGAGGAACTCTCAAAATGTCTGTTTAGAAAGTAAGAGAGAGAGAGAGAATGTAAAAAGTGATTTTAAAATGCCCAACTGCCAACTGATGTACGGCATTCTCGCTCGAGCGGAGAACACAACGCTCAAGCGTCAAGAACAAAAAACTAGGTACGCTCGAGGGCAATAAGGCCCGCTCGACTGCCAAGACACAAGAATAAAGTACATCCGCTCTAGCGCGAAAACCAGTCCGCTCGAGCGTAGATTTCCCCCTCCCAGAACTTACACCAAAAAGTACTACCCGCTCGAGCGTCAGATCACCCGCTCGAGCACCACCGCTCGAGCGTAAAGAAACCCGCTCGAGCGTGAAAAACACGCCTGCAGAAGTTCGGCAGAGCACCAAAATACTGAGAGCGTGCAATCTCCGCTCGAGCGCAAAAAGACCCGCTCGAGCGGACCTCCTAAAAACTGGGCAACAAAGAATTGAAACCAAAGCCTAACCAACCTATAACCACTCTGCCCAATACATCCTAAAACCCGAACAAATGGAATTAAAGGATGACAACAAGATAGATACAACTACCAACTCCACGGAACTAAGTCCGGAATACAACAGAACAATAAAGGGATAACCGGGATCGCCATAATAGGAGAATAAATGTGTGAAGGACTTGAGAGCATTCAACTGATATAAATGCTTCCTTATCAATGTAGCAATACACATATATCATTTTAACAAAAATTCAAGTTTCACAGTCATAACAAAACTTTTTAAGTAGAAATTGACATTTCAAGCTCGCCACGAATAAAATTGCAGCGATCCTCGCTTAAGGGTTTTGTGAACATATCCGCCAATTGCTTATCGGTGTTTACAAATTCAAGTACAATATCCCATTTTTGAACATGATCTCTTAAAAAATGATGTCGAATTTCAATATGTTTTGTTCGTGAGTGTTGAACCGGATTTTTGCTTAAATTGATGGCACTAGTATTATCACATTTAATAAGGATATGATCATAATGCAAATCAAAATCCTTCAATTGTTGTTTCATCCAAAATATTTGGGCACAACAACTTTCGAAAGCTATATATTCAGCTTCGACCGTTGATAAAGCTACAGAATTTTTCTTTTTACTAAACCAAGATACTAATGAGTTACCAAGAAAGTGACAAGTGCCACTGGTGCTTTTTCTATCAAGTTTGCATCCGGCAAAGTCGGCATCCGAGTAACTAATTAAATCAAATGCAACACCTCTAGGATAAAACAGTCCCAAATTTTGAGTGCCAACAAGATATCTAAAAATTCTTTTAACAACACAGAGATGTGATTCCTTAGGATTTGATTGATATCTAGCACACATACAAACACTAAACATAATATCAGGTTTACCTGCAGTTAAATAAAGAAGTGAGCCGATCATACCTCGATATTTTGTTTGAACAACGGACTGACCTTTTTCATCCTTGTCTAGCTTAATGGATGTGCTCATAGGTGTTCCAACTATTTTTGAGTCATACATACCAAACTTTTTGAGTAGTTCTTTTGTGTACTTAGCTTGGTTCATAAAAATTCATTCCTTACATTGTTTGATTTGAAGCCTAAGAAAATAATTTGCCTCTCCCATCATACTCATCTCAAACTCACCTTGCATACACTTAGCAAATTCCTTACACAAGGTTTCATTAGTAGCACCAAATATAATGTCATCCACATATATTTACACAATAAGTAAATCATCATTTTTAGTTTTAACAAAAAGTGCGGTGTCAATCGTTCCTCTAGAAAAATTATTTTCAATCAAAAATTTACTTAATCATTCATACCATGCACAAGGTGCTTGTTTCAAACCATATAAAGCTTTTGATAGTTTAAAAACATGATTTGGAAAAGCATGATTTTCAAAACCTGGGGGTTGTTTAACATAAACTTCCTTATTTATAAAACCATTATGAAAGGCACTTTTTACATCCATTTGATAAAGTTTGAAATCTCTAAAACATGCAAATGCAAATAACATGCGAATAGCTTCTAATCTAGTAACCGGAGCAAAGGTTTCATCGAAATCAATACTTTCTTCTTGATTGTATCCTTGTACAACTAGTCTAGCCTTGTTTCTTATAATTGTGCCGGATTCATCAAGCTTGTTTCGAAAGATCCATTTGGTACCGATAATGGTATGATCTTTAGGTTTTGGCACAAGTTTCCACACTTTGTTTCTCTCAAATTGGTTAAGCTCTTCATGCATAGATATCATCCAATGTTCATCGAATTTGGCTTTTTGAAAGTTTTTAGGCTCAATCTGTGAGAGAAAAGCCAAGTTACTACAAATATTTCTAAGTGAAGAGCGAGTTTCAATACCTTTTGTAGGGTCATCTAGGATTAAATCCTTAAGGTGATTATGAACAAACTTCCATTCTCTTGGCAAATCATCATTGTTTCCTCCTTCTTCTTGAGGTGGGAGAATAGGTTGTTCAATCTCTTTATTCAACTTACATGGTTGGTTCTCTTCTTTGTAAATACTTGAATTTTCCACATTTGGTTCCAAATCTATATTATCACTAACAATTTGCTTTTGAGTAGAGATGTTAGTTTCATCAAATGCCACATGTATAGATTCTTCCAGAACAAGAGTTCTTTTATTAAAAACATGATAAGTTTTGCTAATTAAGGAATAGCCAAAAAAAATTGCTTCATTAGATTTTGAATCAAATTTACCTAAGTTATCCTTACTATTATTATGCACAAAACATTTATAACAAAAAACGTGCAAGTGACTAATGTTCGGCTTTCTATCATGCCAAAGTTCATAAGGAGTCTTTTTGAGAATAGGTCTAATTAATGCATGATTTAAAATATAGCATGCGGTGTGAACGACTTCGGCCCAAAAATATTTAGGAAGATTATTTTCGCAAAGCATTGTTCTACTCATCTCTTCTAAAGTTCTACTCTTCTTTTCTTCTACACCATTTTGTTGAGGGGTTCTAGATGCTAAAAAATTATGTCCAACACCATGCTCATCACAAAACAATTCTAACTTCTCTTTTTCAAGTTCTCTACCATGGTCGGTTCGAATATTAGTAATAAGAAAGCCTTTTTCATTTTGAATTCTACGACAGAGTTTTGTGAAAGAAGAAAAGGTTTTATCTTTGTGTGCTAAAAACATAATCCATGTAAATCTTGAATAATCATCAACAATAACAAGACAATAACGTTTACCACCTAGACTAGATGTCATTGAGGGACCAAATAAATCTATATGCAATAGTTGTAAAGATCTAGTTGTGGAAATATGAGATTTTGATTTAAATGATGTTTTAGTTTGTTTTCCTTGTTGACAAGCACTACAAAGATGATCTTTTTCAAATTTAATTTTTGGAAGTCCAGTGACCAAATCCTTTATCAAAAGTTTAGCAATTAAATCCATATGAGCATGACCAAGTCTTTTATGCCATAACCAACTATTTTCATTATTAACATATAAACATTTAACATCACTAGCATAGAGATCATTAAGATGAAAAACATAAACATTATCATGGTGGTTACCAACGAATAAAGCTTTATGATCATTTGTGCTTTCAATTGTGTAATGTGATTTATCAAAAATAACTCGATTACCTTTATCACATAATTGACTAATACTAAGTAGGTTATGCCTAAGTCCATCAATAAGTAAAACATTTTCAATATAAGGGTTAGGAGAAATACAGATGCTACCAATACCGATAATTTTTTCTGTCTTGTTGTCTCCAAAAGTAACAAATCCTCCATCTTTCGATGATAGTTTAGTAAAGAATGATTTATCTCCGGTCATATGTCTGGAACATCCACTATCAAGGTACCACTTCCCTTCTTTAGCTTTGGACTTAAAACAAACCTATAAGATGGCAATCAAGTGTTGGTTTTTGGTACCCATAGTTTCTTGGGTCCTTCTTGGTAAGTTTTGTTAGATCAATTAACAATCCAAATTTTTTTAATTCCCATGTTTATATTATTTTTGAATGGACAAGAAGATATATAATGGTCTTTCTTTCTACAATAATGACAAGTAATATGAGGGTGCGTCATGAGAGGTGCCTTTTCAAAAATTGTATTGAGATTCTTTTGTTTTAATAGGGTCATATCTGATGCCCGCCTTATCGAAAACACATCTTTGATTTCCAAGAAGCATGTTAAAATTGTCTCTACCTTTTACAAAATTTTCAAGTGTTTTTGTTAAATCATCAACATTGTTTTGTAAAGCAATTTTCTCATTAGAGATGGTGTCAAAATTATTTTTCAAAACAATTTTTTCTTTCTTTAATTCTTCTACATTAATAGATAAAGATGCAACAGATTTCTTCAATACATTATTTTTGGCACAAACTTTTCTAAATTCATTTTGTAGTTCATGCAATGCACTTTCAAGTTCTTCATAAAGAGTAGTTACCTCATCTTGAGTAGAGTCTTCATCTTTAAGAGCCATGAGACATAAGTTGGCTATTTCATTTTCAATTTCATCACTTGAGCTTTCATCTTCACTTTCTCCCCAAGCTGCTACCATGGCCTTTTTGTTTCTTTTGTAGTCTTTTCCATGATTCTTCAATTTTGGACAATCCATCTTCATATGTCCAGGGTTTTTTCACTTATAGCAAATATAAGCTCTTTCTTGAAAGGTCTTCTTCTTCCATAATTGTTTTTCTTGAAGTACTTTTTGAGATTTCTACTAAGCATGGCATAGCTTTCATCCTCACTGGAGTTTTCATGTTCTTCTTCATTTGATGAGGCTTTAAATGCAATTCCACTTTTGTTTTTGTTTTCAACATCATCATGTCCTTTCATGGTGATCTCATGAGCCGTAAGGGAACCCATAAGCTCATCCAATCCAAGTGTGGAGAGATTTTTAGATTCTATAATGGCCGTGACCTTTGCTTCCCAATTCTTTGGTAAACGCCTAAGAATTTTTCTTACCAACTCACTGTTAGTACAAGTTTTGCAAAGAGTTTACAATTTCCGTAAATCTAGTAAACATACTTGAAATAGATTCATCAGAGTTCATTTTAAACAATTCATAACTATGAACAAGCATATCAATACAAGATTCCTTCACTTGGTTTGTACCTTCATACGTTACCTCAAGTTTGTCCCAAATTTCTTTTGCTGAATCACAACTTGAAATTCTATTATACTCCTTAGAGCCTAATCCACAAACAAGGGTGAGTTTGGCTTTAGCATTGGCTTACAATAATTTATGATCTCCCTTATCACATTCATCTTCAGTTTTAGGTACACTAATATTGTCTACTAATTTAGTAGGAATTTTTGGACCTTTGGTGACAATAATCCACATGGCATAATCAGTGGCTTGTAAGTATAAGGTCATCTTATCCTTCCAATGACTATAGTTGTTTCCGTCAAACAATTGTGACCTATTTGTGGCTTGTCCTTCAGCTAAGGTTGCCATGGATCGAAATTCCTAGATAGTTAAATCTAAAATAAGAGTCTAGGCTCTGATACCAATTGTTACCCAAAAGACAACCTAAGAGAGGGGGGGTGAATTAGGTTTTTACAATTAAAAATTAATAATACCCTAATAAAAATTATGACTAACACAATAGATAAATATAGTTAATGAAATAAAATAATTAAAACAAGTATTCTAACAACTATGTCAGTTAATGATTTTAGCACAGTGAAAATATGAAATATAGATATAACAATTTAAATAAAATAAAGAGATAAGGGAGAGAGAGGCAAACAAATTTATAGTGGTTCGGCTTCAACTCGGCCTACGTCCACTCCTCAAGCTTCACTTGAGATTTTTCACTATGCTCTAACTTTATGGGGGTGCTAGCAACCTCTTTACAAATGGAGCAATCCTCCACGGGTTTTACACAGACTTTCGAAGTCAAGAACACTGAGTGTACTACACTCTTACAAGGTTGAAAAGAATGTATTTTTGCTTTCACAGAAAGCTACAAGAATTATCTCTCAAAGATACATATAAAAATGAAGCTCTGGTTTTTCTGTAAACCTCACACAGGAAAGATGGGCTTAAAGCTATACGTCTTAGTGTATAATTTTTGCAAGAGGATGTAAAAAAAAATTGAAGAACACTCCTCAGAGAATTTTTCAGAGAATAGATGTGAGTGATTATAGATCAAAGAATATTTTCTGATTTTTTTTGTAACTTGTTTACATTAGAGGCTTTGGTATATATATTGAAAATTATAGCTGTTTATAGCCGTTGTATTCATTTGAATTTATAACCGTTTATAGCCGTTGTAGTCATTTGAATTTATAGCCGTTTATAGCCGTTGTACTCCATCATTACTGATTTGAATACTTTCCACTCCATTATTACAAATTTGAATATCTTCCACTTGAACATTTTGAACTACTGTTGTGCTGGGCTATTTGAACCTCTGTTTTTGGGCTATTTGAACTCCCGATTTAATCAAATATTAAACACATTCTAACAACATTTAGGATAAAGATTTAGGTGAGAAATAATTGGACAAAATAAATTTTGATTATATTTTTCTCTTTCAAATAAATCATCAAAATAAATTTTGATTCTATTTTTTTCTTCCAAACAAATTAAAATATAATTAAATAAATCATCAAAATAAATAAGTCTAGCAGTAGTGACATACACAATGACAATATCTATGACACAAAAAAAATTAAGGGCAAATTAAAGCCATCGTTCCTCAAGTTTGACACCTATTTCATTGTAGTCACTGTAATTCTAATTGTGACAATTAAATCCCTCAAGTTTTAATTCCGAATCAACTTCATCCCAGAAGGAAATATAAAAATAAACTATTAACCCAAAAGTTGTATTAATTACTATAAGGCCCTATGCCTTTATTAGTATAATTATAAAATCCTTGTAAAATTGTGTGTATTTAGAATTGCATTTAGGTTGATTAAAATTTTCACTACAATATCTGCATAATTGATTATTTTCTTTTATTTTTAATATAGAGCGACTATTGCTAAATCATTATTTTTATTTGGAAGTGTTAATATGGATAAAATTTTACATTGCTCTTTTAAGAATTTTATTAGTAGAGTATTGACTGTGTTCAGTCAAATTCTTTAAATATTGTTCTTATTTTAGAAATATAATATGCTTAAAAACCAACAACTTAAACAAATAGACGTGATAATACACAAAATTATTGTTAATGTTATATGAGAGTGTACCAACATTTTTATATTAAAATTTTGTTATTAAATCATAATTAGTTGCTCCAACAAATTGGAAATTGCTAACAAGGTCGCAAATTTTTGCAACATTTATTAGATATTGGTACTACTACAGAAACTACTTGAAGAAGAGTTGAAAAAATAATTGAAGAAATCTTTTTTTTATCAAGATCAAAAATATTATTCACCCAAAAAAAGATCAAAAAATATCTACTGTGTGATAAAAAGAAAAAGAAAAAAGAAGGTATTTTTATAATATAACAAAACTTAAGAGGCAAGAATATAATAATTAGAACCTTAGGGTCAACACTGAAAAGCAAAAAGGAACAAAGTAGAACAAGATAGGAAATATAAGGATCAAATTAATAAAATTCAAAAGACCAAACTCGCTTGGCACATTATTGTTGATGAATTTGTGAGTCTAAAAGTGTGAGTCTAGCATTTATCTTTCAATTTCTACCACCATCTCCATTTTTTGTGTTATGAAAGCATGATTTCAATATTTCAATCCAGATTGACTGGTTTAGACTCTGTACTCAATTTACACACCACTTGCCTTAGCAACAAAAACAAACAGAGATGGCATATGGCTTTTGCTACAATCTATTGTTCCAGGGCCTTCTCTGCTTGCTTGGAAGCCAACAAAAAGAGAAAGGTATCCCCTAGTCTTCCTTCTAACCCATTGTCACCAATGTTTTTGAACCTCCACATCCCTGTTTCAGTAACATTGATAAGTCAAGCCTTACCCAACTTTTCAACAAGAAAAATCTAACCCAGCTTGTTGAAAAATATGATGGAGTTGAAGGTTTAGCTTCTGCCCTCAAAGCCAATTTGGAGCATGGAATAAATGGAGATGACAAAGAAGATATTTCGAACAGACACGAAGCTTTTGGCACTAACACATATCGAAGACCTCCCACGAAATGTTTCTATCGTTTCGTGTGGGAGGCTTTGAAAGATCATAGTATTCTGATCCTTTTAAGTCTGTGCAGCTCTTTCACTTGGCTTTGGCATCAAAGAAAATGGGATGAAAGAAGGGTGGTATGATGGAGGAAGCATATTTGTTGCTGTCTTTCTTGTCATAGCAGTCTCACCAGGAAGTAATTTCAAGCAGAATAGGCAATTTCTCAACTTATCTAAAGTTAGCACCAATATCCCAATTAATGTTGTGAGAAATGGAAGGCGAAAACAAGTTTTGATTTTCGAAATTGTTGTTGGGGATGTTGTTTGCTTGAAGATTGGAGACCAGGTTCCAGCTGATGGGTTGTTTATACATGGTCACTCTCTACAAGTTGATGAATCAAGCATGACAGGCAAAAGTGAAAATGTAGAGGTAAATTTCACTCAAAATCCGTTCTTGTTTTCTGGTACCAAGGTGGCTGATGGGTTTGGCCGAATGCTTGTCACATCGGTTGGCATGAACACAACATGGGGTGAGATGTTGAGCACAATCAGCCGCGACACCAATGAGCAGACGCCTTTACAAGCCCATCTCAACAAGCTAACCTCGGCCATAGGTAAGGTTGGTTTGGTTGTTGCTTTCCTAGTTCTTGTAGTGTTGTTGGTTCGCTACTTCACAGTGAATACAAAAGATGCGAATGGAAATACAGAGTTCAACGGAAGCAAGACAGAAGTTGATGATATTATCAATTCTATTGTGGGGATTGTAGCTGCTGCAGTAACTATTGTTGTTGTTGCGATTCCTGAAGGCTTGCCATTGGCTGTCACACTTACTTTGGCTTATTCCTTGAAGAGAATGATGGCTGATCAAGCAATGGTACGGAAGCTCTCTACTTATGAAACAAAGGGTTCAGCCACCGACATATGTACTGTCAAAATGGGCACCCTCACACTCAACCAGATGCAGGGGGCAAAGCTCTGGCTCGGCCGAGAATCTATACAGGAAAGGAGTTCAACTTCAATTTCAGACAATATTCTTGAATTGCTCCACCAAGGAGTCTGTTTGAATACCACAGGTTCTATTTACAAGTCCACTTCAGGATCCGAGTTCCAGTTCTTCGGCAGCCTACTGAAAAGGTTGCTATCTTGGGCTGTCTTGGGAACTAAATATGGATATTAAGAAACTGAAGCAGAGTTTCTCAATTCTCCATGTTGAAGCCTTCAATTCAACAAAGAAAATAAGCGGCATTTCAATGAGGAAGAAGGATGACAATACGATCAACATGCACTGGAAAGGAGCTGCAGAGATGGTATCACAATGTGTTCCCATTACTATAATTTCCCTGGAAAAATAAAGGTTTTGGATGATGTTGAAAAGAAGAAATTTGATCAAATGATTCAAAATATGTCCGCGACCAGGCTTCGATGCATTGCTTTTGTTCATGAACAAAGTGCAAGAAGAAAAGAATGAAGGACAACAGCTTGACCCTTTTGGAACTGGTAGGTATAAAGGATCCATGTTGGCCTGGTGTCCAGTAGGTAGTGAAAGCTTGTCAGTATGCTGGACTGAACATCAAAATGATCACTTGTGACAATGTTTTCACTGCTAGAGCTATAGCCATTAGGGATACTAAAGCCTAATCAAGAGATGAATAGTGAAGCAGTGGTAATGAATTTGGCAATTACATGCTAGAGGTGCGATTGGAGACAGTTGATAAAATCTGTGTGATGGCAAGATCTTCCCCATTCTATAAACTTCTCATGGTGCAATGCTTGAAACAGAAAAGCCATGTTGTGGCGGTTACTGGTGATGGCACAAATGATGCACCGACATTGAAGGAAGCAGATATTGGTCTTTCTATGGGAATTCTTTGGACTGAGGTGCTAGAGAGAGCTTAGACATTTTCATTTTAGATGATAACTTCGGTTTTGTAGCCACGGTCTTGATGTAGGGAAGATATGTTTACAATGAATTCTAACCACAGAAACTTACCCCAAATTTCAGGTAATTACATCATCATTATTATTACTTTTTGGTATCTCTCTCTCTCTCTCTCTCTCTCTCTCTCTCTCTCTCTCTCTCTTTCTCTATGTTAATTTGATGGTATCTCCCAATAGACGTACATGATGCAATTGTGGGGAAGAAGTCCTGGAGGAAGCAAAGTTACTGGCATTTTTTGGAATCTCCATATCCTACCTCTAAACAGGTCATAAATTTTCTTGTCTTACTTTATATTCAATTGAAGTAAATTGTCCATGTAGATGCAATACACTTGCCTCAACTTGCTACTTGGATGCTGTATACTTTGCATGAATTGTGTGTGAAAATTAGATGTTTGGATGTACTCTGCATGAATTCTGTTTGTTTACCATGCTTGCAATTGCTTTCTGTATTCTATCTATTTTCTCTGTACATGATCTCAAATTTTAACATGCTGCTATTGACTAATATAGTTGCGTGTTTGCCTTGAAGTCCTATTTTGGTTATGTTATGTCATTCTTTCTCAGTACATATTGTTTTGGTCAAGAGTCCTCAACCTTATTTCTGTTTCAGCTGTTGTTCAAGGAAGGAATATTGTTCAAAGCAAGAAAAAATTAAATAAATAAAAAATAAAAAATAGTAGTGCACCAAGAGATTCAGAGAATACATTAAGCCTTGATTTCCTTTTTCAATTATATTCCTCTGCTATTTTTGCCCTTTTTTCATAAGAAAGAGAGATCAACCTTTATCACTCATCAATGTTATGTTGCAAAATATAGGTTTATATACTGAATTATTCTTCTTTTTTTTCCCTTTCCGTCCTAAATGCCAAGTTCTAGCTTTTCTAGTCGAACTAATATGGTGAAGAATTCTTTTCCCTTTTTTTTTTTTTTTTTTGTGTGTGTGTGTGTGTGTCCTTTTTTTTTTTTTTTTTTTTTGTGTGTGTGGCTTAATTGATGCATTCTGAATTTGCAAATACTATTTCTAAACATCTATTTGATTGCATTTAAAAACACTTCAAAGATGATTCGGTAGAACATCAAAATTACCAAATCCAATGATCTATTAATGCTAAATGTAAGTTTCGGTGACATTTGCAGACATGTATTGCAACAATTGGCCTCCTTGAAATTCTTGGGCTGCCGGGAACTCCTCAATAAGTATCAGAATCATCAACTAAATGTGTCAAAAATGATGACTGGATTTCTTTCACCAGATCATAGTGAAATTTTGAGATCAAATGGTGTGCAATATAGTCTGTAAGTTCTCTCTTTCTTTAAAGCCTCTTCAAATTCGACTTGTTTTCTCTTTTTGATAAAAAAAAAAAAATAGGGCCATCTTACTACTGTCTTAGTCTTGCAAGTTCCACGAAGAATTTAAATAGAAAACCATTACTGTCACAAAATTGCTCTTCATTTTAAAATAATAATAATAATAATAATAATAATAATAATAATAATAATAATAATAATAATAATAATAATAAATTGATAGGTAATTAATAATTCAATGGTAGTGAAACTGTGTAAACAAAGCTAAAAAGAAGGAGCATACCCCTTGTACAAAACAATAGTACAACTAACAAAGCCATTGACCTGTCTCTAGACTAAGCTTTCCTTGAAGAAAAAACAATATCAACTTAAAAAAGCTTTGACATTGTCAAGGAACCAAAATAGATTATGACTTCCAGCTATAGCTTCAGGATCTGATCTTTGCCCTCATATCTTCTTCAACCATCTTGACTCCTTATTTGAGTGAATACTAAAAGGGTGACCCAGAATTGTGGTTTGAGTAATTGTTTAGTGTCCCCGTGATAAACGAACAAGCTTAAAACCGTTCCATAAACTACTTTGTACGACATTTACTATAAAAAAAAAAAATACAGCTTTTACAATTCCTTATGTAATAAAACAATACTTACAATACGGTATGAACAAACATAATGATAAAATTAGTAATACCTATGACACATCTTAGGCTACAACCTCCAATTACAAGAAAGAAAAAAAAAAACAAAAAGAAAAAGATTATTGAATCTGATTTTCTGCTAAGAGACAATTATTTATTACATTGTTTTAGAGGTCTAATTCCCAAACCAGTATGCCATTTCTGAGTACAAACAGTTTTCAAACTGATTTTAGCACCAGATTGCTTCAAATCAGCTCTGGTTTATAAATATGATCTGATCGACCCTTCTATATCCTTAAGCACCTCAACATGTAGGATGGATAAAGAACAATAATTTGAAAGATTACCTTCTGGTATGTCTAAGACAAAAGTACAAGTTTTATTATTTCCTTACATCTTAAACCAACACTTAAAATATAGTAATTGAATATACATAATGATAACAGTAGCAACACCTACGACATATCAAATATTCAGTACCTAACTATTCATATTTACAAGTTTTTTGTATAGCTCCATATGAGGTAGCTGAAAAATAGCTTCTCTGGAACAGGTATGCACTTCACAAGCCAACCAATCGGCCAAGATACTGCAGCAAATCCAATACATACTGCCCATTGCCTCCAATTCAACCTCTCTGTGCTAGCAAATTTCTTCAAGAATTCCACCATAACCACTTGAAGAACAATGGTTATCCCAATGATTGCCAAAAATAACTTGCTCCTGTGTATTCCCTTGAAAACATTCTTCTTCTCAAGCTTCCTTGCATTGAATTCATTGAAAACTTGGCAGAGCACGAAAGTATTGAAGATCAGTGTGTCGTTGACATTTGTATTCACCCCAAAGATTGATTCGCCTCTGAATTGTAAGGTCAATAGCACGGCTACCTGGTGGAATGCTTGAGCTAGCAAGTTCCTCCACATAATGTTGGAGATGAGTGGCTTAGTCCGACCTACAGGTGGTTTTTCCATGAGCTCCTTGGAGGGCTTCTCTGTGGCTAGAGCTAATGCACCCAAGGTGTCCATGATCAAGTTTACCCACAATAACTGGACCGCTGTAAGTGGGACTTGACCAGCTGAAACTGCTGCAACAAAGTTGATAACAAGGGCAGCAACATTCACAGTGAGCTGGAATTGGATGAATTTTTGGATGTTGTTGTAAACACATCTTCCCCACTTCAAGATCGTGACTACAGAACCAAAGTTATCGTCTAAAATGACAATGTCTGAGCTCTCTTTAGCCACCTCAGTCCCTTGAATTCCCATAGAAAGACCAATATCAGCTTCCTTCAATGCTGGTGCATCATTTGTGCCATCACCAGTAACTGCCACAACATGGACTTTCTGTTTCAGGCATTGCACCATAAGAAGTTTATCGAATGGGGAAGATCTTGCCATCACACAGATTTTATCAACTTTCTCCAATCGCTCCTCTGGCGTGTAATTGCGAAATTCTTCACCTTCTACCACTGCTCCACTATTTATGTCTTGATTAGGCCCAAGTATCCCACATTCAGTGGCTATAGCTCTAGCAGTGAAAACATTGTCACCAGTGATCATTTTGATGTTCACTCCAGCATATTGACAAGCTTCCAAAGCTTTTTTCACATCAGGTCGACATGGATCCTTTATACCTACCAATCCCAAAAGGGTCAAGTTGTTGTCCGTCAAAATTTTGTTCACTTTTTTACCTTCATTCTCTTCTTCTTGAACTTGTTTATGAGCAAAAGCGACGCATCGAAGGCGGCTCGCGGCCATACCTTGAATCATTTGATCAAATTTCTTCCTTTCAACATCATCCAAGACCTTAATTTTTCCAGAGAAATCATGGTAATGGGAACGCATTGTGAGTACCATCTCTGCAGCCCCCTTCTAGTGCACATTGATTGTGTTGTCATCCTTCTTCCTCATTGAAACGCCGCTTCTTTTCTTTGTTGAATTGAAGGCTTCAACATGGAGAATTGTAGAACTCTGCTTCAGTTTCTCCATATCCATGTATAGTTCCAAGACAGCCCAAGAAAGAATTGCCTTGCCAGAGAACTCAAACTCAGATCCTGAAGTCGACTTGAAAACAGAACCTGTGGTATTGAAACTGATACCATGGCGGAGCAATTCAAGAACATTGTCTGAAATTGAAGTTGAACCTCTTTCCTCCATAGATTCTTGACCGAGCCAGAACTTTGTCATCTTCATCTGGTTGAGTGTGAGGGTGCCTGTTTTGTCAGTACATATGATGGTGGCAGAACCCATTGTTTCACAAGCAGAGAGCTTTCGTACCATTGCCTGATCAGCCATCATTCTCTTCATGGAATAAGCCAAAGTAAGTGTGATAGCCAATGGCAAGCCTTCAGGAATCGCAACAACCACAATAGTTACTGCAGCAGCTACAATCCCCACAACAGAATTGATAATTTCATCAACTTTTGTCTTGCTTCCATTGAACTCTGTATTTCCATTCACATCTTTTGTATTCCCTGTGAAGTAGCGAACCAACAGCACTACAAGAACTAGGAAAGCAATGACCAAACCAACCTTACCTATGGCCGAGGTTAGCTTGTTGAGTCGAGCTTGTAAAGGCGTCTGCTAAGTCTTATAAGTTTGTTACTTTGAATTGTGGACAAATGTTTGCTATGCCATATGGTTGGGCCAAAGGCCGTTAGATACAATTGATTGGGCCGAAGGCCGTTTGACATACGTGAATAAATGGGCCAAAGGCCGTATGACGTGAATGAATGGGCCAAAGGCCGTATGACATGAATAAATGGGCCAAAGGCCGTATGACATGAATGAATGGGCCAAAGGCCGTTCGACATGAATGAATGAGCCGAATGCGGTTTGACATGAATGAATGGGCCAAAGGCTGTTTGACGTGAACGAATGAATGAATGGGCCGAAGGCCATTTGACATGAATGAATGATTGGGCCGAAGGCCATCAGATATGAATGAATGGGCCGAAGGCCGTTTGACAAGAACGAAGTGGGCCAGAGGCCGTTTGATATGTTCAGGCTTGAATCGCCTAATGTACTAAAATGATGCACTAAATAGAATTCTACATGGGCCCAAGGTTGTTTGATGTATGTGTGAATCTCATTAACGTACCTTCTTTATTTGATATTAATCACTGGGCTTTAGCTCACGCTCATTCATGTGTCTGTAGGTGAACCAAGGGAGGTCCAAACCCAGCCTCAGTGAAGTATGTGAGAAACAGTCAAGGTTTTGAAGAGTCAGCCCAAACGTCTCACGCACGAGACTTGTCTTCGCCTCTTTTGTTCTTTTGATATGGTTTGGTTATATTGGCGAAAAACATCGGATTACTTTTGTACATAAATTTTGGGTTTGACTGACTCAGACTCGAATGATCTTGTATGTATAGAACTTTGTGTTATTACATATTTTGATATGAGTTATTAACATGTATATATATGAATTGTTATGATGTGCCATGTAAGCACAGCTCTATGGACAAAAGTTTTGAATTTGCTTCCGTTTGGCCCCTTTACTCTAATGAGTTATGCCTTGTTTGGTTTGAGGCCGTAGGTAATTCCTTGATTACTGGCCGGTTATGTCCTTAACCCATAGGGGCGGGTTCAAGCCAGGACAACCATAGACCACGGGTGAACCTACTTTCAACTTATTTTGTTTCTGCTACTTTCAACTTATTTTGTTTCTACTACTTTCCCACTCTACTTTCAACTTATTTTGAAAATTTCACATTTTTATTTTACTAGTGTTAAAAACTTCAATTAATCCAAGGCACCCTCAAGTTATGGAGTTATCTATTACTATATGTTGAGTTTTTCTTTTGAGTTGTCTAAAATTTTGGTAAATTTTGATTTGGAGGAGGATGTTTATTGAAAACAGGTAAATGGAGAGATATACAACCACGAGGAACTGCGCAAGCGTTTGCCTAAGCACAAGTTTCGGACTGGTAGTGATTGTGAGGTTATCGCACATTTGGTCCGCACTCTCTCATTACCATAGAAATTTTTCATAGTGTTTACAATAGTGCCAACTTATAGAATCAAAAAATTCAAGAACTACCACTTAAAAAAAAAAAAAAAAAAAAATGTCACACTGTGTTACTTTCTCATTTTCCTAGAAATTTTTTGTTCTGTTTCCTAGGAACCAAAAAGGGTTGAAAGTATTTCATTTAGTTCTTGATTTAACAGCTAGCTATCTGAGCTAACAGTGTCACATTCAATCTCATTTCATTAGTATGAAGAGTATGGAAAAGAGTTTGTGGACATGTTGGATGGAATGTTTTCATTTGTGTTACTGGATACCCGCAACAACTTTATCACTTAGTAGTTATCCCACTATCCGGCCAATGCCACATCAACAACAATCCTATACATTTTCATCCTAAGGTGAGCAATCATTTAACCAAAGCCTTTTTGACAATACAAACCTTATTAATTAAAATACTTGTTCTTATTAAATGTAGGTTCACCTTTCAAAGAAAGAGAAGAAGAAGAACTAACAAGGTTAGTGAGGAGTTTGAATATTATTTATTCGAATAACATTACTATATGCACACGCTTAGTTTTTCGTTTATTTCATTATTGTATGCATCTTCTTTAGAAAATTTATCATAAATTCACTGCCCAACTGCACCTAATAAAAATTTCTCATACCAAGAAAACGAAAACCACTACCCAACTAGACCTAATAAAATATAATTATATGGTTAAGTTTAAGGAAATGAAAACAACTAACATTCGAATTTCTTTTCCCTCCCTATAATCCTATATTCCTATTCATGTGTTTTCTCGGTAACTGTAGACACCCCATTTTTGACCGACCTTAAGACTCAGACGTCACCGATTGAGCGCTTGGTGATGTTGCATAATGTGCTTGTTCAGAAGTTTCAGAGTCACGGCCGTGAGCCCTGCCTTCGGACTTCCGAACCCTCTTTTGTAATTCGCCTCGGTTTGCGAACCAGGCTCGGTTTTCTTTGTTTCTTTTCCTGAGGGAAGGGAGAGGTCCCGTAGACTATCTCTCAATGTCCGTAGGCTACATTTGGTGGCCGTAGGCCATTTTTCCCATTTCGGAGTCCGGTTTCCGGTTTTCGGAGCCGTCAGGCCGTGTGCCTCGGTTCGGGACCGCTTAACCATCTCCTTTTGCTCCGATTTTTGGCATACGCGCCGACTACCTCTGAGTAAGAGAGCCTGTCAGCAGTCCGCATACTGGCTGGAGGTACTGCGGGAATAT
>NW_021025785.1:0-14986 GCF_004153795.1 Camellia sinensis | reverse complement strand
GCTCATTGCATGACCTTCCCCTCTCGTACCCAAGTTCCCGAGCCGAGGCAACTTTGGTGATGACGGACACGTGGCCTTTTGGCACCGAGTCAGGGTTTCCTAAATTTCCCAAAATAAAATATTTAGGTGGCGACTCTATATCTGGCAAAGCAGTCCATGTTTGGCACTTCTTTCAAAAAAAATCTGTTTTTCTTAAAACGATTTGCCGGATTTGGACTCTTTGGTTCAGACTTAGAACCGTGACTAACGAAAGTCGAGTCCGAGCTGTGGCGAGGTCCCCCGCGGGCTTGTTACAGTAACCAAACACAGCGTAAGTATTGAAATTTAAAACCACCAAAGATTTACAAATACAATTATGAAGTTAAGTTTAAGGACATGAAAACAACTTGAAACATTCAAATTTCTTTTTCTGTCTTACAATCCTATATTCCTATTGTTTTAAAGAACTGATGACTTTTTGTTTTTAAGGGATGAATGAAGTAAAGTGATGAATTTTTCTAATGGAACTTCCTTAGTATGACCTTAATGTTATATGAAATGATGACTTCTAGATGTTTGCTGTCTTTGTCAGATGTAAAAAATATGTTTGATTGTTTTTGTTAGGTTTTTATTCTTAGCAATCCTATTTGACAAAACTCCTTTCAGTTGTACTTGTTTTCGCACTTTTATTTCAATGAGACTATGAGTTTTTAGATGCAAATCCAACCCAAATTATGCCTTGCAGAGAAGTTTTTGGTGCTAATTCTTTCATGATTGCCACTTCGCAGACTATGACAGGGATCTAGCTGCCTAGTCAGCTCGCTGGGGTCCAGGGGGCAGCTCCCCCTCCCCTTGACAGATCTAGGGCAGCACCACAGCGGGGTTGAGGGGCAGCGCCCTCGAAGCAAAATGTAAAAATGCATTTAAAGTTGCCTATCCGCTCGAGCGGCCGTTCGTACACTCGAGCGGAGAATGTTGGGTTCCAGCAGCTTGACCTATCTGCAAATATACTGTGAGGCGTGTTTTTACACTCGAGCGTCCATTTCCCTGCTCGAGCGTACATCCTGGTTTGGAACACGTGATATAGAGTCCCTGCTCGAGCGTCCATTCCCACGCTCGAGCGGACCTCGCGATCTCAGTTTCTATAAAACCTCAAGTTGCTCCACATCTAGGGTTACACTTCCAAATCTTCTTCTTGCATATTAGGGTCTATATCTGGGGCTATTTTGCTAGTTTTCTTTGATGTTTGATTGAGTATTCAACTCATGGTTTAAGAAGTATACATCAAAGGATTGTTTGTTTATTCAATACAAAAGAGAGCATTATTCTTCAGTGGATTCTGGGGAATTTAGGCCTGAAGTTTTGGTAGATTCTGGAGTGGCTCATCATTGTTGATTCGACATTGGCATTGTGGATTCAACGTTGGGAAATACAATTTGAGGTGAAGATGAAGCTGGAAGAGACACATAAGGGTTGGTTTAATTCGGGCGTGGATTTGCTAGGTAATTGAGAGTACACTTGTGTAATTCTTTTATATGTTCTTAGTGGATTGTTTTGTGGCTTTACCCCATGATTTTTTTATCACAATTAGAGGCGCTCCAATTGTGGTTTTTCCACGTTAAAATCATTGTGTTGATTTGTCTTGATTGTTTGATTGGGATTGATATTTACTGCTTAAAATCGATACATAATCACAAATCAATATCTAGGGGATTTCTAGATTTTTCAATTTTTCTTATCAATCTAAATTTTAATTAGGATTATAAAGAATTAGGGAGCTTTTGGCAACAAATGTTATGTTTACTGCTTAGGCCTACTGCCATTGTAGGGACAGAGAGTATGAACAAGTAGAGACCCTGTTTCTATTGAGGACTTTATGCCTTTGGTGTAATCCCAATTACTGTAAGTTATGACTGCTAAAGTTTTTATTGTGTTCTTAATTTCTTATACATAGAAAATATAGGCATAACTAGCAGAATAAACAGTGTGGTAAAAATTCAAAGTCACAACACAACTAGTTGAAAAGTCCAATGGTATCAAATTAACCTAGTGCCCTGTTTGATTATAGAAAAAGTAAAGGAAACAAGGGGAAAAAAATCATTATATACACAGTGATAGTTCAAACATCCATGAGGCTGATAGTTCGACTGTAGTTTCGATTTTCTTTTGCTTTTTTCTTGCATTTTCTAGGTAACCAAATAGAATTAAATGAAAAATAAATATCAAAAAAGAAAAAAAGAAAATAAAGAAAAAGAGGGGGATAAAGGGTTTACATGAGTCTGTTGCTAGTTTTGACCAGTTTTGGTGAGGATACATGAGTCTACAGATTTGGCATCTTTAACATTTAGTGGGATACATGAGTTTGCATTATGGTTAAAAAATTCAGTATAAACATATGATATACATATGGCTGCACCTTCAACTGATCCCATCATACCACCATTGCATTTGTTGTGTGACTGTAACTGCTGCCCTTTTTAGCATCGTTTTTGTCTGGCTACCATACAACTTAAGCCTCTTACTGAATGATAGGTTGTGGATTCACTTAATAGTCATCCCACTGTTTGGCCAATTCCATATCAACAACAATCTCATACATTTTCATCCTAATAGGTGAGCAATCATTTAATCAAAGCCTTTTTAGCAATACAAGACCTTATTAATTAAAATATTGGTTCTTATTAAATGTAGGTTCACATTTCAAAGAAAGAGAAGAAGAAGAATAAGAAGAAGAACTAACAAGGTAAAAGTTTGATGTCCTTTTCTTTGAATAATAGGTTGGAACTGTTTATTTGAATAGGTTTATTGAATAGGACAAGAACTTGAATATGGAAAATGGAAATGCTTCATATGATATTCACCATCCATGCAGGTACTTCGATAGATGCATGTTTGGTTCTCTTTCATGTCTTTTTTATTTTGTCATTATTGTTACTGTTTATTTTTTTACTAACTTTTAAGTGTTTTGAATTGCCTGAAGATTTAATGTTGCTGTTCAAAGAGAACTTCACAAACCCGAGTCTAATTGTTCTTGCATACATCTAGAGTTCAATATATCAGGAATTGGTATTATGTAAGTTTATGGCTGCCTAATTCATCTAATTGAGGTTCAGATTTAATTGTTTTATATGTATTGGATCATTGTGCAAGTAGTTCATTATATAGCTTTTTATGTGCAAGGTAAAATTAAAATGAAGAAAAAAATGTGGAAAATTCCGTGCTAAGAAATTCTATTTTGCATTAAGATCCGTTTTAGTTCAGGAATAGCTAGGTTTTAGTAGTTGACTGACTATCTTGAGTGCAACTGTGCAATACATGTATATTGTGCATGTCTGGCATCAATGTGGATGTTGGTCTATGCTAGTTAAAATCGTATTTCAATTGCCTTGCTTTCATTATGTATTTATCTGGCTGCTAGACCTTCATTATTTTTCCTTACCAACATATTCTTAAAGTCTGGGAAGGTTCTGCTAGTCTTATTTCATTATTTTTCCTTACCAACATCTACGAATGTTTTTTTAATTTATACAAAAACCTTCATTTGATCTTGCTGCTCTAGACAAGATCAAGGAAGGTGAGATATTGGAGTTTTTGTTTTTATTCTCTGTTTTTTAGTCATCATTCTATTTTTTGTTTTCATTTTTTTGGGTGTATTGGGGTTTTACAGATGGGTTTTTGTTTATTCTCTGTTTTTTTAATTCATCACTCTGATTTTGGTTGTCTTTATCTTTTGGCAGAGCTAATGCTTTGTGGACTTAAGTCATTAATAATGGGTCATTGGATCATTTTTGTGGCCAAGGTTTGAATTAAATCATTGGCTTGAGCTAGCCGTTTCTACCCTTGTGTAGCAGACTCAAATGTTTTGGAGAGACTGTCTCTACAACACTTTTCAATTATTTGCTTATTACTGTGCTAATCAAGATTGTAGAACATTAATGTAGAAGTTCTGTTGAAATCATATTTTTCTACTTGTTTTGTTGAATTTGTTATGTGATAGGTTTGCAATACATGTGTGTGATACAATATTTTTTCTTTTTATGTTTTGGTTGTGTTTGTTGTTTGATTTTGGTTTAGAATAATCATGCAATATTTGCCTAAATTTAGTCAATATATTGCTATTTTTCAGCTTTATTACGTGTATATTTTTTAGTTAAATCTAACAAAATTAGCACAATCTCAAAAAAAAAAGAAAAAAAAAAAGAGTTATAACGGCGTTTTCCCAAACACAACTACAGTGCCAACAATCATATTTTTAAAATAAGAAAAAATCTATCACGACGTTTTTAAAATGTCGCTAAATACTGGATGACGTTATGTTACCATTATTTATCACATTTAGCGGTGTTTTTAAAAACGCTGCCTATACTAATCTAACAACATTTTTAAAGCACCATAACCCTATAGCGACGGCCGCGTTTTAGGCGTTTGGTGCTAAATGTCACGAAAAGAATTAGCGGCATTTTTTTACACTTATAGCGACGTTTTTTAAATACCATTAAATGTAAAAAAAGGTTCTAGATTGGGTACTGAGAGGGTAATTTTTGGTAAAAATTGGGCCAAGCTATGTGATAGGCTTCGTGGCCCAAAGTGCCAAGGACTTGGTGAAAAGGCCGCAAGGTTACTCCGGCCCAGGAGAGGTATGGTTACTCCGGCCCAGGAGAGACAGGGTTACTCCGGCCGAGGAGAGGCAAAGCTACTCCAGCATAAGAGGGACAAAGTTACTTCGGCACAGTGACTGTAGAGGTACTTCGGTCCGAAAGCAACTTGGAGTTGTGCCGGTCTTGGGGTTATACCGGTCGAAAGTCGCTGGTTCGGTCTAAAACCGTACTATGGGTTCTATATGGAAAGCCGAGATAAGAAAGGGAAGACAAAAGAACCGAACTATGAGTGAGTTCGGTCCACTCGGTGGCTTAAGTATAGCCAAGATTTATTTCGGTCAAATGGTGGTTCGGCCATGGAGGAAACCATCCCACTTGGTTTAAGCAGTGGGGGAGGGTGTAAAAGGATAAGCATTATCCTTAGGAGTATGAATCCTAGGAGGACACTGCATGGAGAAATACAAGTCCTACTAGGATTGTGCCACGGGAAACTTATAAAAGCCCACAAACATCACCTTGGGGGAGGTAATTGAACATAATTCTTTCTGAGAGCATAAAACTTTGTCTATTTGTCAAGCTTACTGACTTAGGCATCGGAGAGGTTTCCGGCACACACCCGCCGGCTAGCTTACGTTTGTGTTTTCAGGTGATAAAGCGACGTCGTACGGAGGAGCGTGGACTTGGTCAACAGGATTATACGAGGAGAATTATTTCCTCCCCGTACAAAAACAACTATACATTTTTTTATATAATTAAAAAAAAAACCTTAAAATTTCTTACTACATTTATTTTTATTTTTATTTTTGTTTGTGTTTTTATTCTAATTTATTATATATAACTTTTTTCAAAGAACAAATTTTAGACTGCCAGATTTTTCTAGTTTTGAAAGATATTTAATGTCCAATCCATGCCTTCGGCCCAAATTTGCCCCATCTTAGTCCATTATCTATTCATATTAGGTAGCAGGCCCAAATTTTGACCCACAAAAGCAAAGTATTAAAGTGGTCAAATGTGGACTTTAACCGTTTGGATTGAGGCCTCGTTTATCAACTATACATTTTAGTTAAAAAGTCAAAAAATTACTATAAGTTATCATATCACTCTCTCTATTTTTATGCATATCTTTTCGTAAAAAGTCAAAAAATTACTAAAATAACATGTTCCTAAACAACGCTTGAGATATAAGAATTTTGAAATTACCGGTGTACTAAGTGAGGGGAAAAAAATTATTGTAGTTTTTTCATCTTTTTGTTTAGATAGACTATGATAAAAGGAGTAATTTTATTTTCTCATCAAACTAGCAGTGTACTCGTGTTACACATGCTTTAAACAAATAATTAAAAATTAATTTTGCAATTAAATAATAACATAAAATTTGTTTGACATGCATAGGAAAAATAATTTAGAATTAATTAAATTTTAACCATTTTTGTTGGAGGTTTTTTTGTTTATTTATGTATGTTCTAAGTTTTTAAGGGTTGTTTGGGATGATCTAAATAAGTGTACTTTTTGACTTTTTATGAAATATAGATTGGATTTGGGTTAGGTTTGAAGTGATATATTAGAGAGGTGATGTGACTTAAATAAGGTGATGTGACTTAAATAAGATAGTGACTTTTTGACTTTTTTACAACTTGTCAAACCAGCCCTTAATAAAAAATAAATGTCATAGTTTAATTGATAGAAATAAAAAAATAAATGACTTGCAAAAAATAGAAATACATTATGTTCTATAAGTTTTTCAATTATAATTTATCCTATGTCAAAATTCGCCCAATAATATATTAAATCATATTGCATGGGGTATAGTTTTCCTACTTTCATGTAAAAATGGACAATGGTTGGATTTTGGAATTAAAGTTGAGCTAGACATGATATAAAATCCAGTCAAATCAGCCGTTACACCAATTTAGCTCTAACCTAATCATTAAAGCATTATTTTAGAGGGTGTTTGAGATTCAGCATTTAAAACTAAATATATTAAGTGATTATCAATTAAACTCATTTGATAATCATAATTAATATTATTTAAAAATTTAAATATTTTATAAAATGCAAACTAAAACTTAAGAAAATATAAATTTATATGAAACTTAGATCTCGTTTGTCAACTATATATTTTAGCCAAAAAGTCAAAAAGTTGCTATAAATTATTATATTACTCTTTTTATTTTTCTGCACATTTTTTCGTAACAAATTAAAAAGTTACTAAAATAGTCTGTTCCCAAACGAGACCTTAGTTCTGATTGAATATGTTTATACTAAATATAAGTATGGATATACGCTATTATAAACTCATTGTCACCGTCATGCTACCGATACCACCACCATCACCATGTCACCGCCAACATTACCACCATCATCACCATCATGCAGCTACTAATACCACTACCGTCACTGCCACAATTACCACCACGTTCATCACCATTGTCATTGTTGTCATAAGCACCATCATCGTTTTACTACCACTACTATTACTATCACCACTATCATTACCACCGTTGTCGCCACCGTCACTATCACTGTTGCTGTTGCCACTACCACCACCATCAACAATACCATATCACCGTTGCCGCTACCACCACCACCACCACCACCACCATGTTGCAAATCACCACCACCATTAATGCTA
Source organism: Camellia sinensis (assembly GCF_004153795.1). NCBI lineage: Eukaryota > Viridiplantae > Streptophyta > Magnoliopsida > Ericales > Theaceae > Camellia > Camellia sinensis. The sequence continues at coordinate 7,777 of NW_021025785.1, read as the reverse complement.
TCACTACCATCACTACGACCACCATCAACGCTACCACCATCACCACCACCACCATGCCATTGTCATTGCCACTGCACGACCACCGCTATCGCTGCCGCTGCCACTGCCACTACCACCATCATACCATCACCGCCACACCATATGTGTAATTGTACCACCACCACCATCTCACCACCAACGCCACTGCTACCGTCACCATCACCGTCACCGTCACTGCCACCACCATCATATCATTTGTGTAATTATATATATTTTAATACCACCGAGGACTTGGAATGAATTTACTGCCCCCATAATGATGCCCTGGTTGTTACTCTCCGAGTCAAGGATTTTGACGTCAAGCGGATTCTGATTGACCTGAGTAGTTCATGTGAGATCATGTATTACGACACATTCAAGCAACTAAAACTGCAAGACAAAGACTTGGCACCTGCAGTTTCTCCCCTGATTGGATTCAACTCCATGCCAGAGTGGCCTGTCGGCAAAATAATCCTTCCAGTCAGAGCAGGAAGTGTATCAAAACAGGTGGAGTTCTGGGTATTGAAGGTCCCCTCCACCTACAACATCATCCTGGGCAGAACATGGCTGCATGCCATGCGTTCGGTGGCGTCATCATACCATCAGGTAATGCGGTTCCCCAATGACGCCGGTATAATTGAAGAAGTCTATGGCGATCAGATCATGTCAAAACAATGCTTCGCCACAGCGAATGGAAGCCGAGCTGCCAAAGGATACGTTCATTCGGTGGAAGAACCAGAGAGTAATGAACTATTCGCGGACGTCGGCAAAGAGGCTGATCAGAAAGCAGTGGAGGACTTAATGGAGGTAAAAATAGATGAGAAGGACCCGGATAAGTTCTTCTTGCTTGGCTCATCATTGTCCAACACTGAGAGATTAGAGGTCTTGGAATTCTTGACCTCGGCAGCCGCGCTGCCAAAGGATATGTTCATTCGGTGGAAGAACCAGAAAGTAATAAATTATTCGTGGACATCGGCAAAGAGGCTGATCAGAAAGCGGTGGAGGACTTGGTGGAGGTAAAAATAGATGAGAAGAACCCGGATAAGTTCTTCTTGCTTGGCTCATTGTTGTCCAGCACTGAGAGATCAGAGGTCTTGGAATTCTTGACCTCTAATATCGAAGTGTTTGCCTGGACGCCCTACGACATGCCAGGTATTGACCCAAACTTCATAAGTCACCAACTCAATGTCCACCCATCCGCCAGACCATTCATCCAACGCACACGCAGATCGGCACTCCACCACGCCGAAATAGTGGCGGAAGAGGTAGGCAACCTGCTGGAGGCAGGAGCAATAAGAGAAGTGCACTACCCAAGGTGGATCTCCAACACAGTTGTAGTGCCAAAAAAGAATGGTAAATGGCGTGTCTGCGTCGACTACAAAACAGTCAACAAGGCGTGCCCAAAAGATAGCTTTCCTCTACCAAGGATAGATCAACTGGTGGACCTAACGGCAGGGCATAACCGACTTAGCTTTCTGGATGCATACAGAGGCTACCACCAGATCGCCATGCATGAACGAGACCAAGAGGTCACATCCTTCACAACACCAAGGGGTTATATTGCTACAAGGTCATGCCCTTTGGCCTAAAGAACGCTGGGGCGACATTCTAAAGGATGGTCACCAAGATGTTCGAACCATTGTTAGGCAGAACAATGGAGGCTTACATCGACGACATGGTAGTCAAAAGCAAGGATAAGAAGGACCATCTTAAAGACCTAGATGAGATGTTCCAGATCCTGAAGAAACACAAGTTGCGCCTCAATGCGTCCAAATGCGCATTCAGAGTTGGATCTAGCAAATTCTTGGGCTTCCTGGTAACCAACCGAGGTATAGAAGCAGACCCCTCTCAGATCAAAGAAATCCAGGAGTTGGAGAGACCAAACTCAGTCAAAGAAGTACAGCATCTCACTGGTATGGCAGCTGCGCTCAACCGGTTCATAAGCAGGTCATCAGACAGACTACGACCGTTCTTCCAAGCTTTAAAAGCCAAATTTGAGTGGGATGAAGAATGCGATCGAGCTCTGGAAAGCTTGAAGGAGTACATGTCTTCCCCACCACTACTTGTTACTCCAGTACCTGGTGAAGAACTCTTTTTGTACTTGGCAGTCTCTCAGCACGCAGTCAGCGCAGTGTTGCTTCGTGCAGAAGGAATACAACTCTTACCCATCTTTTATGTCAGCAAGACATTGTTGGGAGCCGAAACAAGGTACTTGCCCTTGGAAAAACTAGCATTAGCATTAATGATGGCATCCAGAAAGTTGGCGCACTACTTTCATGCCCACACCATAGTCGTCCTCACGGCCTTTCCACTGAAGGCTCTGTTTGAAAGGGCGAACTTTAGTGGGCGAATTTTGAAGTGGGCAGTAGAATTGGGACAATTCGACATCAAATTCCAACCCAAAACCGCAATAAAAGCCCAATCCTTGGCAGACTTCGTCGCAGAGTTTACTCCTGGAAGTCATCATATCTGCCCAGTCGACCTAACTGACACAACCGAACTAGGGACGGAAGTTGACGCCGGAATAGCGCAACCCCTAGTAAAAGGTAGTCAATCAAGCACCAAGGCAGACCGTACTAAGGACAACAAGGAAGAGACAAACAAAAGCCCACCAACAGTTCAAACAGAGGACGAAGGACAGATAGCCAACATGGACCATGAAGAAAACACCATCCTTGACCCCACGGCATCATCTGATCCTTCCACTTGCTGGAAGTTATTCGTTGGAGAAATGTGGAAGCTCTTTGTCGATGGAGCATCCAACCGACATGGTGCAGGGCTTGGCATAGTCCTCATCTCTCCAGACGGCCTGGTTATAGAGCAAGCAATCAACCTTGGCTACCCAGCATCCAACAATGAAGCGGAGTATGAGGCGCTTCTCGCAGGACTCAAATCGGCACACTTCATGAAAGCAACCGAACTAATGGTATACAGTGACTCTCTGCTGGTGGTAAACCAAATTTCTGGCGAATACGAAGCAAAGGAAGACAGAATGGCCAAGTACCAAGATTTAGTCAGAACAGAGATCAAGAAATTTGATGTAGTAAGGATAGAACAAATTGGCAGGGAGGAAAACAGCCGAGCGGACGAACTAGCAGGCCTTGCCTCAATGGCAGATACATCCATCCCTCATCCATTACTCATCGACTTCTTACCAAGACCAAGCATAGAAGGCCCCGAAGCAGAAGAAGTATGTTGCACAGAATTAGGCCCTTCATGGATGGATCCCATCATCCTGTTCCTAAAAGACGGCATCCTACCAGAAGAGAAAAAAGAGGCCAACAGAATAAGGGCAAAGCCGCAGCGATTTTGGCTATCTCCATCTTTGGCATTATACACGAAGTCATTCTCAGGGCCTTACCTAAAGTGCGTTCATCCGAGCAAAGTAGAAGCATTCTTGTTCGAAATACACGAAGGAGTATGCGGAAGCCATCAAGAGGGAAGGTCGCTAGCTTACAGGGCCATTTCACAAGGTTATTGGTGGCCATACATGCAAGCAGACTCAGAGAAATATGTGAAGAAGTGTGAAAAATGCCAAAAAAATGCCAAAAATTCGCGCACCAAATACATCAACCAGCAAGAGAACTTCTACCATTAACTAGCCCCTGACCTTTCGCAATGTGGGGCTTGGACATAGTAGGACCAGGACATAGTAGGACCACTTCCAACAGCGCCCGGGGGCAGAAAATTCTTTCTCGCAGCAACAGACTACTTCACAAAGTGGGTAGAAGTAGAAGCATTGGCGTCAATCAAAGAAAAAGACGTAAAGAAGTTTGTTTGGCAGAATATCATCACTCGGTTTGGTATACCAAAAGCACTGATCTCAGACAATGGGACTCAGTTCGACGGCAGAATCTTTAGAAGCTTTTGTGAAGAATACAAGATAGAGTTCTACAATTCTACACCGGCATATCCACAAGCAAATGGGCAATCAGAAGCATCAAATAAAGTCGTCTTGGATGGACTAAAGAAAAGGCTAGAAAAAGCAAAAGGCAAATGGGCAGATGAACTTCCTCACGTCTTATGGGCTTACCGCACTACACCTCGGCGATCAACTGTAGAAACACCATTTTCCTTAGCCTATGGAATGGAAGCAGTGATCCCACTAGAAGTTGGCCTCCCCACAATTCGAAGCGAAAATTTTGACCCAGACTTAAATGGAGAGGCCATAGCCTTAGAACTCGACCTTGCAGAAGAAAGAAGAGAAAGAGCACTAGTCCACATCGCCTCATACCAACGAGAGTTAATCAGAAAATACAGCAAAAAGGTGCGTCCAAGACAATTCAAGATCGGGGATTGGGTACTACGCAAAGTAATGGGAAACACCTTGATCCCAGGAGACAGCAAGTTAGGCCCAAATTGGGAAGGTCCTTATAAGGTGGTTGGGTTAGCAGGCAAAGGGGCATACCACCTAGAAGACAAGGATGGCAAGGCAATCCCTAGGCCATGGAATACAGCCAATCTCAAGTTATTTTACTTTTAGCTTTTCTTCTTCAAAACATATGTAATTTCTTTTTCCTTCAATAAAACAAGCAATTCTTTTTCAGCACAAGTTATTTTTTGTAAGAGTTAGCCTTAGTATAGATTAGGTTTAATACAGGCATTTTATTCTAAGTTAGCTGGAAAAGCTAACTTAGAGGTTGGCTGGAATAAACCAACACTTGTTACTCTTCAGTCGAAGTAAGGGTAAGACTGAAGAGTGGTTGGCTGGAATAAACCCAACTCTTCGTCCTTACACTTTACATGTGGAGGCTGAAGAGTAACAAGAGTTGGTTATTCCAGCCAACCACTCTTCAGCCATACACTTACTTCGGCTAAAGAGTACAAGAGTTTGGTTTATTCCAGCCAACCACTCTTCAGCCATACACTTACTTCGGCTGAAGAGTAAACAGAGTTGGTTTATTCAGCCAACCACTCTTCAGCCTTCCACTTACTTCGCTGAGAGTAACAAGAGTTGGTTTTATTCCAGCACCACCTTCAGTCTTCACTATACTTCGCTGAAGAGTACAAGAGCTGATAGATGTTATTCCGACACCTTACTAATCTTACTGGTTTGGAAGGGTGTTGGTTTAATCCAGCCAACCTCTAAGTTAGTTTTTTCCAGATAACTAGGAATAGAATGTTGCAATATACTTTAAGTCTTAAAGCTATTTTTACAAAGATAATTATGTGCAAAAAGAATTTCTTCATTTTATGAAGGAAAGAAAATTACATGTTGAAAAAGAAAAGCTAAAAGTAAATATACTTGAGATTGGCGTATTCCATGGCCTAGGGATTGCCTTGCATCCTGTTTCTAGGTGTATGCCCCTTTGCGGCTAACCCAACCACCTTATAAGGACTTCCCAATTGGGCTAACTTGCGTCTCTGGGACAAGGTGTTTCCATTACTTTGCCAGTACCAATCGCAATTTGAATTGTTCTTGATGAACCTTTTTGCTGTATTTTTTGATTAACTCTCGTTGGTATGCGGCGATGTGGACCACGCTCTTTCTCTTCTTTCTTCTGCAAGGTTGAGTTCTAGGCTATGGCTTTCCATTTAAGTCTGGTCAAATTTTCGCTCTCGAATTGTGGGAAGCCAACTTCTAGTGGGATCACTGCTTCCATCCTATAGGCAAGGAAATGGTGTTTCTCCAGTTGATCGGAGGTGTGTGTGCGGTAAGCCATAAAACATGAGGAAGTTCATCCGCATTTGCCTTTTGCTTTCTCTAGCCTTTTCTTCTAGTCATCCAGACGACTTTATTTGATGTTCAGCTGCCCATTTGCTTGAGGATACGCGGTGTGGAATTGTAGATTATCTTGTATATTCACAAAAGCTTTCTGAAAATTCGCGCTCGAATCTGAGTTCCATTGTCTGAGATCAGTGCTTTTGTATCCAAACGAGTGATGATATTTGCCAACACTTCTTCACATCTTTTTCTTTGATTGACGCCAATGCTTCTGCTTTCACCCATTTTGTGAAGTAGTCTGTTGCTGCGAGAAAGAATTTTCTGCCCCGGGTGCTGTTGGAAGTGGTCTACTATGTCTAAGCCCCACATTGCGAAAGGCCATGGGCTATTAAAGGTAGGAGTTTCTTGCTGGTTGTATGTATTTTGGTGGCGAATTTCGTGCATTTTTTCACACTTCTTCACATATTTTTCTGAGTCTGCTTGCATATATGGCCACCAATATCCTTGTGAAATAGCCTGTAAGCGAGCGACCTTCCCCCTTGATGACTTCCACATACCCTTCATGTATTTCGAACAGGAATGCTTCTACTTTGCTGGGATGAACGCACTTGAGGTAAGGCCAGAGAAGTTATTTATAATGCAAAGATGGAGATAGCCAAATCGTGTGACTTTGCCTTTATTCTTTTTGGCTTCATTTTTTCTCTCTGGTTAGGATGCGTCTTTTAGGAACAGGATGATGGGATCATCAAGAGGGCCTATTCGTGCAAATCACTTCTTTCTGCTTCGGGGTCTTCTATGCTTGGTTTGGTAAGAAGTCGATGGTAATGGATGAGGGATGATGATCTGCCATTGAGGCAAGGCCTGCTAGCTCGTCCGCTCGGCTGTTTTCCTCCCTGCCAATTTGTTTATCCTTACCAATACAAACTTCTTGATCTGTTCTGACTAGCTCTTGGTACTTGGCCATTCTGTTCATCCTTTGCTTCGTTTCGCCAGAAATTTGTTACCACAGCAGGAGTCACTGTATACCATTAGTTCGGTGCTGCCATGAAGTTGTGGCCGACTTAGTCCTGCGAGAAGCCGCCTCATATCTGCTTCGTTGTGGATGCTGGGGAAGCAAGGTTGATTGCTTGCTCTATAACAGGCGTCTGGAGAGAATGAGGACTATGCCAAGCCCTGCACCATGTCGGTTGGATGCTCCATCACAAAGAGCTTCCACAATCTTCCCAACGAATAGTTTCCAGCAGCGTGGAGGGTCAGACGATGCGTGGGGTCCAAGGATGGTGATTTTCTTCAAAGTCCATATTGGCTGTCTGCCTTCGTCCTCTGTTTGAACTGCTGTGAGCCTTTGTTTGGCTCTCCTTGTGTCCTTAATGTGTCTGCCTTTGTGCTTGATGGACTACTCCACTAGGGTTGCGTTATTCGGCGTTCAACTTCCGTCCCTAGTTCGGTTGAGGTCAGTCTAGGGTCGACTGGCAGATATGCAATGATTCCAGGAGTAAACTCTGCGACGAAGTCTGCCAAAGATTGAGCTTTTTGCGGTCTTGGGTTGGAACTTGATGTCGAATTTGTCCCAACTCTACTCTCATTTCAAAATTCGCCCACTGAAGTTCGCCTTTCAAACAGAGCTTTTAATGGAAAGGCGCTGTGAGGACAGACTATGGTGTGGGCTGGAAAGTATGCGCCAATATTTCTGGATGCCATCATTAATGCTAATGCTAGTTTTCTCCAATGGTAAGTACTTGTTTTCGCTACCCAACAATGTCTTGCTTGAATAAAAGAGGGCAAGTGGTTGTTTCTTCGCCCGAACAACATGCGGCTGACTGCGTTTGAGAGATGCTAGGTACGAAAAGAGTTCTTCACCAGGTATGGTAGTAAAGTAGTGGTGGGGAAGACATGTTATTCTTTCAAAGCTTCCAGAGCCGGATCGCTTCTTCATCCCACTCAAACTTGGCGCCTTTTAAAAGCTTGAAAAAGAATCCTCTTTAAGCACTGGGGCCTCTTCATGGAGAAACACCGGGTCCGTAGTCTGTCCCCGAAGGATACGTACGTAGTTTGTCATATGAGACCCCGGTATGGAGATGCACAACGACCAGT
>NW_021025783.1:346248-358589 GCF_004153795.1 Camellia sinensis | reverse complement strand
CCCCAACGGAATGCCAATCGACGCCCCACCTCAAGGCATTATCAATGTGATACATGGAGTCTTTGAACCTGAGCGTGTATGCGAGCTCAGGGGATCAATCGAAAAGGCTGAGCACTTTAGAGAGGTGCTAAGTGCCCAACCTGCCATCAAGAAGGGGAAAACAGAGGCAACAAACGTCATGTCTTTTTCGGATAAAGACTTGGATCGAATATACTGTCCTCACAATGATGCCCTAGTCGTCACTCTCCGAGTCAAGGATTTTGACGTCAAGCGGATTCTGATTCACCAAGGTAGTTCATGTGAAATCATGTACTACGAAACATTTAAACAACTGAAGCTACAAGACAAAGACTTGGCGCCTGCAGTATCTCCCCTAATTGGATTCAACTCCATGCCAGAATGGCCCGTCGGCAAAATAATCCTTCCAGTCAGAGCAGGAAGCGTAACAAAACAAGTGGAGTTCTGGGTATTGAAGGTCCCCTCCACTTACAACATTATCTTGGGCAGAACATGGCTGCATGCCATGCGATCAGTGGCGTCATCCTACCACCAAGTAATGCGGTTCCCCAATGACACCAGTATAATTGAAGAAGTCTGTAGAGATCAGACCATGTCAAAGCAATGTTTCGCCACGGTGAATGGCAGCCGCGCTGCCAAAGGATACGTTCATTCGGTGGAAGAACCTGAAAGCAATGAACTATTCGCGGATGTCGGCAAAGAGGCTGATCAGAAAGCAGTGGAGGACTTGGTGGAGGTAAAAATAGATGAAAAGAACCCGGATAAGTTCTTCTTGCTCGGTTCGTCATTGTCCAGCACAGAGAGATTAGAGGTCTTGGAATTCTTGACCTCTAACATTGAAGTGTTCGCCTGGACACCCTACGACATGCCAGGCATTGATCCAAACTTCATCAGTCACCAACTCAATGTCCACCCATCCGCCAGGCCGGTCATTCAACGCACTCGCCGATCGGTACTTCACCATGCCGAAATAGTGGCGGAAGAAGTAGGTAACCTGCTGGAGGCAGGAGCAATTAGAGAAGTACACTGCCCAAGATGGATCTCCAACATGGTCGTAGTACCAAAGAAGAATGGCAAATGGCGTGTCTGCGTCGACTACAAAACAGTCAACAAGGCATGCCCAAAAGACAGCTTTCCTCTACCACGGATAGATCAACTGGTAGACCTAACGGCGGGACACAACCGACTTAGCTTTCTGGATGCATATAGAGGCTACCACCAGATCGCTATACATGAACCAGACCAGGAGGTCACGTCCTTTACGACTCCAAGAGGACTATACTGTTACAAGGTCATGCCCTTTGGCCTGAAGAACGCAGGGGCAACATTCCAATGGATGGTCACCAAGATGTTTGAACCATTGTTAGGCAGAACAATGGAGGCTTACATCGACGACATGGTGGTCAAAAGCAAAGATGAGAATGACCATCTCAAGGACTTAGGAGATATGTTTGAAATCTTGAAGAAGCACAAGTTACGCCTCAATGCGTCCAAGTGTGCATTCGGAGTAGGATCTGGCAAATTCTTGGGCTTCCTTGTGAACAAACGGGGTATAGAAGCAGACCCCTCCCAGATCAAAGCAATCCAAGATTTGGAGAGACCAAACTCAGTGAAAGAAGTGCAGCACCTCACCGGCATGGCAGCTGCGCTCAACCGGTTCATAAGCAGGTCGTCAGATAGACTACGACCATTCTTTCAAGCTCTAAAAGCCAAGTTTGAGTGGGATGAAGAATGCGACCAAGCTCTGGGAAGCCTGAAGGAATATATGTCTTCCCCACCACTGCTTGTTACCCTAGTACCTGGTGAAGAACTCTTCTTGTACCTGGCAGTCTCTCAGCACGCAGTTAGCGCAGTGTTGGTTCGTGCAGAAGGAATACAACACTTGCCCATCTTTTATGTCAGCAAGACATTGTTGGGAGCCGAAACAAGGTACTTGCCCTTGGAAAAATTAGCATTGGCCTTAATGATGGCCTCCAGGAAATTGGCACACTACTTTCATGCCCACACCATAGTCGTCCTCACAGCTTTTCCACTAAAAGCTTTGTTTGAGAGGGCGAACTTTTCTGGGCGAATCTTGAAGTGGGCAGTAGAGCTGGGACAATCCGACATCAAGTTCCAACCCAGAACCGCAGTAAAGGCCCAATCTTTGGCAGACTTCGTCGCAGAGTTTACTCCTGGAAGTCATCATATCTGCCCAGTCGACCTAACTGACACAACCGAACTAGGGATGGAAGTTGACGCCGGAATAGCGCAACCCCTAGCAGAAAGCACTCGGTCAGACTCCAAGGCAGACCAAACTAAAGACAGCAAGGAAGAAACAAACCAAGACTCACCAACAGTACAATCAGATGGCGAGGGGCAGACAGCAAGCATGGACCTTGGAGAAGACACTAGCAACATTCTTAACCCCACGACATCATCTGACCCCTCCACTTGCTGGAAGTTGTTCCTTGGAGAGATGTGGAAGCTCTTTGTAGATGGAGCATCCAACCGGCATGGTTCAGGACTTCGCATAGTCCTCATCTCACCAGATGGCCTGGTTGTAGAGCAAGCAATCAACCTTGGCTTCCCAGCATCAAACAACGAAGCAGAGTATGAAGCGCTTCTCGCAGGACTCAAGTCAGCATACTACATGAAGGCCACCGAACTAATGGTCTACAGTGACTCACAGTTGGTGGTAAACCAAATTTCTGGCGACTATGAAGCAAAGGATGATAGAATGGCCAAGTACCAAGAATTGGTCAGAACAGAGATCAAGAAGTTTGATGTAGTAAGGATAGAACAAATCGGCAGGGAGGAAAACAGCAGAGCAGACGAACTAGCAGGCTTTGCCTCAATGGCAGATGCATCCATCCCCCATCCATTGCTCATCGACTACTTACCAAGACCAAGCATAGAAGACCCCGAAGTAGAAGAGGCATGCTGCACAGAACTAGGCCCCTCATGGATGGATCCCATCATACTATTTTTAAAAGATGGCGTCCTACCGGAAGAGAAAAAAGAAGCCAACAGAATAAGAGCGAAATCGCAGCGATTTTGGCTCTCCCCATCCTTGGCATTATACAAGAAGTCATTCTCAGGACCTTACCTAAAGTGTGTTCATCCCAGCAAAGTGGAAGCATTCTTGTACGAGATACAAGAAGGGGTATGCGGAAGCCATCAAGGAGGAAGATCGCTAGCCTACAGGGCCATTTCACAAGGATACTGGTGGCCATACATACAAGCAGACTCAGAGAAATATGTGAAGAAGTGCGAGAAATGCCAAAAATTCACACACCAAATACATCAACCAGCAAGAGAACTCCTACCATTAACCAGCCCATGGCCTTTCGCAATGTGGGGCTTGGACATAGTAGGACCACTTCCGACAGCACCCGGCAACAGAAGTTCCTTCTCGCTGCAACAGACTACTTCACAAAGTGGGTGGAAGCAGAAGCATTGGCATCAATCAAAGAAAAAGATGTGAAGAAGTTCGTATGGCAAAACATCATCACTCGATTTGGCATACCAAAGGCCCTAATCTCAGACAATGGCACTCAATTCGACGGCAGAATCTTCAGAAGCTTTTGTGAAGAATACAAGATAGAGTTCTACAATTCTACACCAGCATATCCTCAAGCAAATGGGCAAGCAGAAGCATCAAATAAAGTCGTCTTGGATGGACTAAAGAAAAGGCTAGAGAAGGCAAAAGGCAAATGGGCGGACGAACTTCCTCATGTTTTATGGGCTTACCGCACCACACCTCGACGATCAACAGGAGAAACACCATTCTCCTTAGCCTACGGAATGGAAGCAGTAATCCCACTAGAAGTTGGCCTCCCCACAATTCGAAGCGAAAATTTTGATCCAGACTTGAATGGAGAAGCCATAGCATTGGAACTCGACCTTGCAGAAAAAAGAAGAGAAAGAGCATTGGTTCACATTGCCTCCTACCAACAAGAGTTAATCAAAAAATACAACAAAACAATGCATCCAAGACAATTCAAGATTGGGGATTGGGTACTACGCAAAGTAATGGGGAACACCTTGATACTAGGAGACGGCAAGTTAGGGCCAAACTGGGAAGGTCCTTACAAGGTGGTTGGGTTAGCAGGCAAAGGGGCATACCACCTAGAAGACAAGGATGGCAAAGCAATCCCTAGGCCATGGAACACGGCCAATCTCAAGTTATTCTACTTTTAGCTTTTCTTTTTTCAAAACATGTGTAATTTTTTCTTTCTTCAATAAAACAAGCAATTCTTTTCAGCATGAGTTGCTCTCTGTAAAAGTTAGCTTCAGTGGAGATTAGGTACATTGCAAAGCATTTTATTCTATGTTAGCTGGAAAAACTAACTTAGGGGTTGGCTGGAATAAACCAACACCCCTCCTAAGCCCAGGATAAGGATCCAGGCTGAGTTAGCTGGAAAAACTAACTTAGGGGTTGGCTGGAATAAACCAACTCTTGTTACTCTTCAGCCAAAGTAAGGGTATGGCTGAAGAGTGGTTGGCTGGAATAAACCAACTCTTGTTACTCTTCAGCCGAAGTAAAGGTATGGCTGAAGAGTGGTTGGCTGGAATAAACCAACTCCTTTTACTCTTCAGCCGAAGTAAGGGTATGGCTGAAGAGTGGTTGGCTGGAATAAACCAACTCTTGTTCAGCCGAAGTAAAGGTATGGCTGAACAGTGGTTCGCTGGAATAAACTAACTCCTTTTACTCTTCAGCCGAAGTAAGGGTATGGCTGAAGAGTGGTTGGCTGGAATAAACCAACTCTTGGTATTCTTCAGCCGAAGTAAGGGTATGGCTGAAGAGTGGTTGGCTGGAATAAACCAACTCTTGTTACTCTTCAGCCGAAGCAAGGGTATGGCTGAAGAATGGTTGGCTGGAATAAACCAACCCTTGTTACTCTTCAACCGAAGTAAGGGTATGGCTGAAGAGTGGTTGGCTGGAACAAACCAACTCCTTGTACTCTTCAGCCAAAGTAAGGGTATGGCTGAAGAGTGGTTGGCAGGAATAAACCAACTCTTGTTTATCTTCAGCCGAAGTAAGGGTAGGGCTAAAAAGTAGTTGGCTGGATTAAACAAACTCTATATACTCCTCAGCCGAAGTAAATATATCGGCTAAGGAGTGGTTGGCTGGTAAGCATAGTTTAACCAGCTAAAACCGGAATAAGAGTTCAAACAAAATTTTCATTCAAGACATTACAAATGCAAGCATACGAATCAAAACCGGAATAAGAGTTCAAGCAAAATTTTCATTCATTGAAAAGCCATTACAAAGAAGGGGCATAGCCCGGTTACAAGGACAAAAAATAATGAAAGGAAAAAGTACATAATCAAGAGAAAAGTTCTTCAATTTCGGCATCAAAAGCTGCATCACCATCAACTCGAAGACCGGTTTCAGGAGGGAGCTCGCTCTCGGTTGCCAGGGTGGTTTCGGTTGGAACCACGGTTTCACCTGGTAGTTCAATAGTCAGGTCTTCCACCATGGGCTCCAACCGAACTAACGGGTCCGCACTGACGACCGGAGTATCCTCAGAAGCAGAGTCGTCGTCGGAATCTGAGTCCTCTAGAAACTCCTGTTGCAGGGCATTAGCATACTCCACAAGGGAGCTCGGTATGAAGTAGGCTGGAGGGTTGAAAACCTCGGTCTATGGATCGTGACCGAGCTTCTCAACAGCCGCCCTCCAGCCGCACTTGAAGAACAGCTCCTTGGCAGCATCGCACTGTTTGACATAAGCATTCTCTACCTTCTTGTAGCCCTGCTTTTCAGCTCCCTTCGCGCTCTTTTTCAGTTGAGTTATTTCGGTATCTTTTCTCTTTTCAAGCTTTACCAACTCACGCAGATACTTGTCTTTCATAGCAATGGCGGCTTTCTGCTTCTCTGCTTCGGCCGAACTAACCAGTCCGGCAAGTCGGCCGTTCTCAGCTTATAGCTCGGCCATTTTCTTTCCGGCTTCTTCTAGCTCGGCAACCTTTACTTCGGCCTCCGCCACTGCTTGCCTTGTTGTTTTTCTAAGCTCTAGGACTTTCTTGTAAGTAATGTTGTTTTTCGGTAAGGCCTGACAAAACGAAGACTTCCCTTAAGCCGAAGTAAAAATTGGAAAAATTAGACAGAAAAACGAACAGAGCTACTTACCAGGATCATGGACTTCGATGAAGACCGGATGGACTTCAATTCGGTGTTTAATTGCTTTTGGTGGTGCTCCATATCTTTGGGGAGGCACACACTCTTGGCCAGGTTGAAGGCCAATTGATGATCTTTGTCAGCAACAACCGAATCAGAATCTTGAATATCTCGGTCGTTGAAGGTTAGCTTCGGAGCCCATTTGGAAGATTCTGCTCGGTCAGTTTGCTCCGGTTGAAGGGTAGGTTGAGGACTTTGAGGGATGGATTCAACCTCATCAACAAGTTGCTGTTCGGTCGATGTAGATCAGGCGCGTTTAGAGGGGCGAGATGAAGAAGGCTATTGAGAAGGGAGGGCCACAACGGCAGGCTGCGTTTGGATTGATGGTGGTACTTCGGCCCTGGTTGTTGCGGTCAGAAGGGCCCTGACTCTGCTTTTCTTTGCCATCTCTTCTTCAGCGGTTAGTGGGACAAGTCGTATTTCGGGCAAGGTTGGGTCCGGTTCTGGTGCGTCTTCAAGAAGGAAGTCGGTCACTCTGGCTTTTCGGCGACCGCTATATCTGTAGGTCGGCTCAAAATTTAGAAGCTTAGCCCAACTCCTTTCTTTAAACCGTAATGCGGCTCGGAGTGTGTTCAGATTTGGGTAACTGTATAGGGAAGCAAGATGAGATGAGTCTGCAAAAAAGGATACAACTGTTAGATCGGTTATGACATCTGAAACCAAAGTAAAAGAAAAACATGCATAAAACCGAAGTAACTCTACCAGGTTCTCCTTTCTTCCAGTTTATACTTCGGCCTGGGATTTGGGCTTTCTGATCTTCAAAATTGCCCGATACCCAGAAAAAGTCATCATCATTTACGTCCTTATCCGGCGTATCTTTTATTATCTTTTCTCTACGGCGGCATATCCTAAGGTAATAAACCCAGCCATCGTCTTTGGAACCTATGGAGTACTGGTGGAAGATTTCGGCTAAACCGAGGTTTAGGCCTGCTTGGCGGTTTAGCTCGGCTATACCCATTATTATCCGGTATGTATTGGTGGATAGCTGGGTTGGGCATAGTCTGGTTTGCCTAAGAAACTCACAAATTAAAGACTGGACTAGGAACCTTAGTCCGGTCTCTATTATTGAAAGCAGGGTAAAAGGTACAAAGCCTGCTTCCCCCCATGGTATGATATCCGGCTTGGCTAGGGTAAGGTGTACATCGTCTGGAATGCCATAATCCCTTCGGAATTCGGCCATGCCACCAGGGGTCTCTACCAAATACCTATACTTACCCATTTGTTATATAATTTATGGATAAGTTATATCGGTGCAAAAATTGTGCTCAGTAGCACGGTTGAGCGCACGAAGAAGTAGAGGCACAGAGAGAGAAGACGAAGAATAGTAGAGTGAGTGATTCAAAAATGAAAGGGTTGTTTTGTGTAAAGGATGAAAGGCAGAAAGGGCGGGACTGTTCAAAAATTTCGTAGTACGAGGGCGGCGTAACAGCTGGCCCTAGCCTATCAGAGCCCGCCACGTGTCATTGGAAAGGAAAACGTTACAGACGCTGTGATTGAAGAGACGTTTTGACCGGACAAACAGAGCCCGGAGTAAAAGTAGCTCGGCTTAAAGGCTTAAGAGTTTTTTAGCTCGGCTGGAAAGGCTTAAAAAACTCCAGCTCGGCTGATAGACTGGTAATCCCAATCATGCTGTGCAAATGGAATTAAGGGGCAATTGAGAGGGTAATTTTTGGGAAAAATTGGGCCAAGCTGTGAGATGGGCTTTAAAGCCCAAAGTACGAAGGACTGGGTAAAAAGGCCCAATAGAAATGTAAAAGTTACTCCGGCCCAAAGAGAGGTAAAGTTACTTCGGCCCAAGAATAATAAAACTACTTTGGTCCGGGCAAGTTGGAGCTAGGCCGGTCTCAGAGTTAGTCCGGTCATGATGTATCCTGAATAGGTCGGTCTAGCGGTACCTTTGGGTTAGACCGACCTAGGAATTATACCGGTCGCAATTTGTTAAGTTTGGTCCAATCGTGCCATGGGTTCAGCAAGAGAGAATCGAGATAAGGAGGAGTAAAAACAGAACCGAACTAAGGTAGTTCGACCTACTCAATGGCTCTGCATAGTCAAGTTTATTTCGGTCATGTTGTAGTTCGGCCATGGTACAAACCATCTCACTTGGTTTAAGCAGTGAGGGGGGTGTTGAAGGATAAGCATTATCTTTCAGGAGTATGAATCCTAGGAGGACTCTGCATGGAGGAGTATGAGTCCTACTAGGATTGTGCCACTCGAAACCTATAAAAGCTCACAAACATCACCTTGGAGGAGGTAACAGAACACAACACACAACTTTTCTTTTTATACAGAGCTTTTGTCTATTTGTCAAGCTTACTGATTTAGGCATCAGAGAGGTTTCCGGCACACATCCGCCGGCTAGCTCACGTTTGTGTTTTCAGGTGATAAAGCAATGCCGTACGGAGGAGCGTGGACTTAGTCAACAGGATTATACGAGAAGGTGTATTTCTTTCCCGTACAGTCGGCAATGGGCGAAACCATCAATACATGCTTTGAATGATATGAAATACCTTGAGAAACGGTTGTGTTGTTCGTCGTACTCAATGTTGATAAAACTTCCTGGGTTGTTAGTCATAACTGCATCGCTGTACCAACGTAATTGGTCAAACGAGATTGAGTGTGCACCGAACATTTCACCACGGGCTTTTTCGACACCTAACCAGGCAACCCGATAGCTAACCTCTAAACCGTAATCTTTTTTCAAGTCGTACACAACATCAGTGGGGCGTGTGAGGGGTTTGTCACGCACCCGTTCAGAAAAGACATCAGACACTAAGTCAGAACCAGCCCTTGGGTTTTTGGGTCTTCGAACGGAAACACCACAGGTGTGCAAGCCATTCCACTTACGTACATAAAAAAGTCCATTGGCATGTAACACGCGTACGTGTACGGACCACATACATCCCTTTGATTTGCGCATCATGCATATTGCTTTAATTCGAACAGAATCATTCTTAATATATTTGAACCGAAATTTGCACTCCACCACATACTTGCGAAGAACCGTTCGAAATTTAGCAGCTCCCCCTTCAAAACTTTGACCAAAATTTCGAATTCCGTTTGCCCATGGAGCAGACAAAAAAACCTTCTCGACGTGGGGACAATATTTGTCCAAACAATCTTGTTCGTCATCCATATCCGACTCGTCAGACAACATATCTGACACACATGGACCAATGTGTACATTGTTTTTTGGATAGTGAACATTTTCTGAATATCCTGCACGTGGTACCTCAATGATAACATCAATGTATTGCACTTGAAAAGATCGAGCAAGAGATATCATGTTTTGCATATCGACATCATTCTGTAATGTGATGTTATTGTAACCTGGCATTTTGAAGAAATAACACAGATTGGCAGGTGTGAGTCCGGGGAATTTTTCATACACATGATTCACCAAGTCCTGAAATCAGAATGGGGCTTCCAAATTGACAGCGGCATTTGTATTACCATAACAACAGATCAACATTACATGTGTATCCATCGGCTGTAACAGAAAATAAGCCGACACATTCAAAATATGAAATTCAATAAGAAGACAAAGTCACACAACCTCACCCACAAATTAATAATAGTGACACTACAAAAAACACAGAGTCAGATACACATTCACAAACCACCCATACGAAATCAGCACGATCCAAGTCCCCACAGCCCACATCCCAGTGAATATACAAACATTGTAAACACATCCACACAGAGACAAACCACCACCCAAACGAAACCCACTATCCTATCTCCCACCGGCTAATGCATCACCACAGACACCCACATTGACCATACCCCACTAACACCAATTCATACACATGCCCAACACGTTATGTAACATGACGTCAATGTACTGGTGCAATCTAGTCCACAAAACAAATCAACAAAACGCATAAATCAACATCGCAAAAAAAGCATGACATACCTGTAAACCAACGGACATTGTCGAGGTCTGAACTACTGCATATGCCATCGAAACACACAGACGTCACAGCACCAACACTACGACGGCACACCACAAACCCTAACAAATAAGTGGCTGACCCATCCTTTGAAGCAATATTCAACTTACCAAATATGGTGTAACATTCCCAAAAGAAGGCGTCTGCCCATGAAACACGTGTCACTGAACAAACTGAGGGCACAATCGTCCACAAATCAATACAAAAAATGGGAAAAAGGATCAAATGGAACAAATCTGTCTAGTAATAGGACTTATTGGTTCAACAGTTTAAATTGGGGATTGATTGGTATAATTGTTTGTGAGGTAGGATTTATTGGTAAATAATCCTTTTTTTAATTGTAATATTTTATATTATTAATTAAATTAATTTATTTTATCTTTTTTAGCCTTTATTTGGCAAGATGGTTTTCAAGCTTTTTTGGCTATTTTAGCCACAAAAAACAAAATAGGCTATTTTAGCCATAACAAACAAAACATCACATCCAACCCATAATCATTACATTCTTCTCTCACAAAAAAAGCCAAAAAAGCCAAAAAGCCAAAAAGCCATTCCCAATCCCAAACGTAGGCTTAAAAGTAGGACAAATTACATCCGTACTTGTATTTTAGTCTCTGTGTCATTTTAGTTATTGTAATTTCAATCGACTCAATTTTGACCATGAATTTATAATTTTGTCTCAATTAGAGCTGTTAGCATTTTTTAATGAAAAATACAAATAGAAGCATCTTGTGTCATGATTTTAGGGTCGAACTTATAATTTTTTTTTAACTCAGTGAGTAAACTTCAACTAATCTAGTGATCAATTTTTAGTCAAAAATACTAACGGCGCTATCAATTGGACAAAAAATGAGTCAATTAAAAGCATATGAACCAAAATGACAAAAGATATAAAATATAAAGACTATTGAGTAATATTTTGATTTGAATCAATATCAATTTTTAGGAAATGATACTTATTTTAGTAATATATTTTTGGCAATTATTAAATATATTTTGGACTAATCATAAAATGACATGTGTATTCAAGTGTTATAAAATTAAGAAAATATATATTGAGCTTTTGAACCTCAAAGATACTACAATGTTTTTGTTTATATTATATAATAATAATTATAAATATAATTTTTACAGCTTATATTGTTTGAAAACACGTTGCATGGTTTAGGAAAGTAAAAAAAACGCTGAAACGTGGAATTTGATAGGTTTTATTGATATTATTTTATCGTTATTATGGAAAAAACTTTTTGATAGATTTTATTGATATGGTTGTATTGTATTCAACATTATTATGGAAATTTCTTTTATTGGTCACATATGTTATTTTTTTTATTTTATAATAATAGGCATTATTGAAATTATCAATAGAAGTTGAAACGTGGCAGTTTCCTTAATCTCATGTTTGATATGTAGTAATTTCTTTTCTTTTCTTTTTTTAAAGATTAGAACATGTGTAGAGTATGAGTTGTAATTATAATCAATAGTGACGTAAGGTTAATTCCATCCAAATTAAAATTTCAAATTAAAAAAATAAAAAAATAAACTACACTAATATCTTTTGAAGTTTAAAAAATTATACAAAGTTCTACAAGTTTGATATAATTATATTATGGTAATTTAGGCTCTATTTGAATTTAAAAAAAAAAAAAAAGGGTGAATTTGTAGAGAAGAAAAAAAAGTGAAAAAAATACTTTTATTTTATGCACTTTTCTCTTGATTTTTTTTCACTTTTGTATGGTATAATTCACATTTTAAATAAATTTGAACGTTAGATCGAATATTATGAGTGTTTGTCAATGCAAGAATTGCTCTTGATCTATTTGGCAATAAAATTGTTTTGCACTAAAAAAAAAAAATGTATATAAAATTTAAATTTACTACAATTTTTTCTTAATAAACAACTTCATGTTAAACAAGAAACTCAATATAAATTAATAATAAAATATAAATAAGATAGACAAAAAAATAAGAAATATATTTAATTTTAATATAAAAATTAAATACTTGAATAAAAGTGAGAAAAATGGAAGAAAATTAATTTGTAAAGTATTTTTTAGTACATATTATTCTATTAAGTTTTATTTATGGGTAGTTTTTTTATGTTAAGTAGAAGCCTTTTAAATATTAATTTTTTGGAAATAATTAGGTATAAGGGTATGTTACATGGCATTAAAAAAAAAAAAAAAAAAAAAAAAAGAAAAAAAAGGGGA